>JACXGM010007009.1:0-31522 GCA_016801145.1 Umbra pygmaea | reverse complement strand
TTGTTGACTCATTAAGGATGACAGAATGACATACAATCTTGTTGATGATCAAGTATTTTTAATGAAAATGCGCGTACAAACACACACAGACACGGTCACTGGTGTGACTGTTGCTCAGCAACTATAAAGAAAAACCCATACCAAAATCAGATTAGGAACTGTAAACCAAAAAAAATAAAAAGTGTATTACATCATTTTTGGAAGCCGTTAAACCCACGTCAAGAAGCGGGACAACGGGATGAGGAGAGTGGATGGTCAGCGAGGGATACCCGGTTCGTCTACCAGTAACAACATCTCGTATGAACATATTACTGACAATTTGACAATTGAATTAGTAGTCTATATTTTACTGATAACTTAAACTATACTAAAATATATGTTACTAGAATAATTTGAGGAATGTTTCATTTACATAGAAATTTCTTAACGCCGTATGCACCTTCGCAGTGAAGTGAAAAATCGATTCCTGAGCAATCGATGCAAACTAATTCAGCACCTTCCCTTCGGACAGTGCCTTTGTAACGTTGCACTTAAGATTCAGGGGTTAAGAAGCTTCCTAAGGGAGACTTCGGGGAACACACTTACGAACATAAACAACTTCTGTGAGATATATCTTTTAGAGTCTTCTTAGCGGGCTAAGAGTGAACGTTATCGTGGAACCGGGCCCAGATCAGTATAACAGGGATGCTTATTTTTGCAACCGAATACACGCCTACATTCATTTCTCCTATCTCCAAAGTCCATTGGACTCACACGGTGACGACACGGTGACGTCAGCGTGTGAAAATTCCCCGCGAAATTTCAAATCTTGCTCTTACACTAGCCAGGCATGGGTGAAACATATCTCACTGTTCTACAAATGTCTGGGGGAAGCTACTAGCACCTCCAGATAGCTGTAGGGTGAAGTATCCCTTTAAGGCATGGCATTACTAACAGTTAGGTTAGGCATGACATTACTAAATTTAAAGGGACCATCCAGCCCTAAAACATGTCAAAATCGTTTTCTAGGTTGTTTTCACAATATCCTACTCAAAAAAAGAACATTTTCAATGCGTTCTATACTTCCTAAGCTTTCCTCCGTAAGTGTTGGAGTTCATTACCCAGTGACGACACTGGGTAATTTATGAGACTACACAGAAGGTATTGAGAGAATGGCGTTACTCGGTCTGTGAATAGGCGTACTCCAGTTCACTGGGGGGCAGTATATGCAAGAAAACCTCTCTTGGTTGCGATCTGCCATCATTCAAAGAAGAAGTCGTTGTCGTAGTAGTGATTAGTAGCTGTATACAAAGGATTATAGCGGGATTCTTTTCAACAATGGCAGTGGAAGTAATTATTTCAATAATCATGATCAGGTCTTATTGAACGGTAACATCCAAACGTACCAGTTTGAGCCCGAATACACAGATGAAGAATTGAAGCAAAGGGGTGAACTTTTACATGCGAATCAAGTAGCTGCAATCGAAGTGGTGTCACCGGTGCTATCCAGGCTAAAGCAAACTTGAAGTGGTGGTGTCTTTGTGCAAGCTCCCCAGCTATGCCTACAGAGATAGAAAGCGTTTGTTGTAGAGAGTTGGACAGGGCTCAGTTTGTGTTTTACCATGTCCAGTGATGAAGATGATGACTTTTTTTAGAACAGCCTAATTTTGATGCACACATGAACCGAGGAGTTTTGGACAGTTCTTCACCATTACAAAAAACAACCAAAACCTGCGGACCCAAGTACAGATGACCAATCAGTAAGTACTGTAAACTTAGCATGGTATTAGCTAGCTAATCATATAACATCCTTGGCTTTATCGTCACTAATGGAATAATTTGCTTACTAATAATGCTTACATTACAGATTCTGGTTCATGACGAGATGGCAATCAATTGCAGTGTGGTTGCTTACTGATATTACAGCTTGGTTCATGACGATAATTGGTTTGGTTAGGTATTGTTTACATTTTTCTGCTCAAGTTACAGTAGGCAGATGAAGTTGTTACTGTTTTCCCATTTCTACATACAGTCTCTATGTAAAAGCAGTAATGCTAGCTAAAATCTTTGTTATCTAACACAATACAATCGCTCGATTTATCTAAGCAACAAATACATTTTATACTGTTTTATCAAAATTGGTTGTCCCTTATTATGTATTCCAGGCAATATCGACTGGCATCGTATCGTTTTACCTGCCTGTGTGGTCGGATTTATTCGAGATCAATACCCTTCTCATGACAGAGAATACAAAGGATTTTGTGAGGAAGATGACCTATTTCAGGAACTAGAAAGTTTTATCATGTAGATATTGTAATAAATGATGTAATACAATTCAATTTCTACTTTTTATAATAACATTACATTTTTGATGAAGAAAAATGAACATTGTCATTATAAGTTTGATTGAAATAATTATCTAACCTATGCTTCACTCATTATGTCAAGGCTGTATACATATTATATATTCGATGACTCTTTCCCTCCAACATGTAAGTATGCTCTAAATGTCACTGCCAATGTATTGAGAGGCTAATAACTTTTCCAATAACATCAGGCTAGTCGAGTGACTTCAATAAACCCACAGACCACTAATGAGTGTTGAAAATACAGGAGAAAAGTAATATTCCATTGATCATTAGCAACCATTACTTCTACTTTGGGTAACATTACACATGTATACATTTGTAAATAAACACACTATTGCACATCCAAATAAACCACTAATAAATGTATATTTATTACTCTGTAACTGGTGATGTTTTTAAATATTGACACATTACTTTTCAAATCTAAGACACTACAGTCTTAGTAACTAGGGCATATAAAACTCTGGTCTTGGAGAGCAACTATCCTGTTTCCACTCCAACCATCATTAAATTACATCACATGCACATATGGTAATCTATCCAAGATTTGCTAAGTGTTATCACATCGAAGTGTAATGTGACAGTTGTCATCTACAAATTTCATTGAAAGAAACAAAGAGAAGCCAGACTCAAGGGGGTGGACAGTCCTTTTCTGGCTTTACCGGGTGGGAGATCTGTAGGTACACAGCCCATTGTTCTAAGGTGACACTGTTTATCAGTGTTCAGATATTGTCCTAAAAAAATAGGAATGGGCGGGCTGTGACCATAGTCTTTGTGTAGCATCAACACATTTTGGTGGTCGGGAGACATTAAAATGTTAGACATACCACTGCAGTACACATCGGCATCATTGATCCTTCTGATAATGTTGACGGCAAAGGATTCTGTGAATAATAAATAAAAAAGTGATTATTAAATCATGCAAAACATTTCTAATATACTATAGATGTATATACATTAGTTAGGGCCTTCTTGCATTGCCACAAACTGTTTGCATAAAATTACGGCTACACACGCAATTTCTTGAAGATACTTGCCGGTGTATTCACGTCATAATTCGGGTTCCGAATAGCAGAATAAACAATGTTTATGGCGGTCAATATCACTCACCGGAAAAATATGATATGAGATGTCTTTCGCTTTTGCATCCTTCTAAAAAACACAACAGACATGAGGCATTGTACATTTTCAGTAATTTATCTATACAGATAAGAAGCAGTACTGTGAACTAGTTACTGAGAAAAAGAGAACAATGGCGCAAGTATTTCTTTTTACCGGAGACGAAACCACGCCTATCTTCCGTAGACATGCCCTTGTATTTTCGTACAAAACCGCAATGCATTATGGACATTGTAGGATTGTAACAATTCAATGGATGAATGTCCTTGATTGACTACAGACAGTTTTCTCTGTGATTTGGTGGTCGATTTGAAAAATTCAAAAACAATTGAATCATAATAGGTATGACCCTTTTGTGGGCGAGTGGTGGAGAGACCCTGTGGAATTTTCCTTTAAGGTTAAGATTAAGGTTAGGGTTAACATAAAAAAGACAATATCCTATCCACAGAAACATGTGCAACACATCTGCATCATGCTGGAATGGGGAACAACACACAAAAGTGACCATCTGGATATGAACTTGCAAACACCGTTCACGGTTAAGGTTAGGGTTAACATAAAGATAGACAATATCCTGTCTACAGAAACACATGTGCAACATGTCTGCATCATGCTGGAATGGAGGAAAAAACTGTGTTAATCTGGATTTAAACTTGTGAACACTGGGATGAGAGGTGCCAAAATATATGCCTGTCCACTATCCCCGACCTCCGCCATAGCAAAATCGACGCTACTTACATGCTCTGTCATGATCTTCATATGTTCATTTTTTACGTTATTTGTTTTTTCAATTTAGTAATTGACCCTCTCATATATTCATATAATACATATATTGGTTTCCTTAGAACATAATGTAGCCATTACATTAACTCTTTAAAGAAACAACCTCAATCTTTCCAAAGCTAAAAACTCCCAGAGAAACAACCAAGTTCATTCTATGAAATATAAATCAGCACTTGTCCACCTCTAACACGGTTAGAATTGTGGACTCATAATAAAGCTGATGTTAAGTTTACTCTCCTGGAATATATCGTTCTCCTTTGCTTTCATTGCATATAAAACTAACATATACCTAGTGACAAGAAATACTTTATGTAATTAAAGTCAAGGTTAGATTTATTAATATTTTTTTTGCTCTGGCACAAACAATCAGCATCTAGTTGGAAATGTGAGGAATATAATGTCCAGTTGAATATGAAACCAAACCAAGAATATATGTATGTGGTTCTGACTCTGAGAGGAAACAGAAGTAAAAGGCCAAGTCATTTGGGGTGAAAAGCATGTGCACTGTTCTTGACTAGGATCACACCAGGGTCGTACTATCAAAGGAGACCTCTGTGTCCCTCTCTGTCAGGATAACACACACCAACCCACAAATACACACACACAAACAGAGCATTCACATCAGTGCTCCCTCTGTGCCAAAGTGCCCACACCTCCCTGTTTACACAAGGCTTGAGCTATTGTTTTTCTAAGCTCTACAGTGGCTTGAGCACGCTCCACATTTAGGGTCCTTTCAACCGGCCACCCCCCCTGCATTTAACTCTCGATATTCTCCAGCATACACAGGAGAGGACAAGCAGTAACACAAACACTTGGTAACTAGCAAACAAAATGAAAACACATGACAGTCAAACCGTTTGTCCCACATACAGTAAATGTTTTCTACCTATATCTATCCCTAGACATCATATAATCCAGCGTTACTCAAACTATGTGGCGCGCCCCACTGGTGGGGGATAGAGACATGTCAAGTGGGGCGCGACAAACGGGAGGATATTCTGTCATTTTTGTGCCCATCTCAATTAATTCCTTTATTTATTGACACTCAAAATAAAAGTACACATTTAAATGTAAGCCTTAAAGCAGAATTTGAATTATAAGTAATATGAAAACTTGTACAAAACCGTAGCTAACAGTGTGCTCAAGTCGGAAAGTTCACGTTCATTTTTTACGTGTCAGTGCCGTTGCCATGACGTGTTGCTATGGGTGGCTCATTCTGACACTGCTGCCTCTATTTTTTTCTTTTTGTTGTAATTATTCTGCTCATTGTAAAAATGAAATACAATAGGCTACGTTTATATCAGTAATTCCATATTCATAATGTGACCAAACTGTCGGCTTACAGCAGTCGGCAACCTCTAGGCTCGTGAGCATAACTGTACAAAATGTTCGCGAGCCATATGGGCATTGTGGCTCGATGGAAGGATAAAATAAGTCAATCACAATTTTTAAACCTTTTCCATCATAATCAAAGCTATTTTGCGAATGTAGGCTGGCAAGGGATGCAGTGTCTCCTTAAAACAACTGGATGAGACAATCTATATTTAAAAAATAAAACGACACAAATATTGAAAAATGTGACATTACAAAGTGTAAAAAATACCATACTCGTTTTTATACAGTAACACTGTCCAACAGCGATATGCGCAGGTGAAGTTATGTGAGAGGAGGCAATGCTTCCATCGTGCTTTGATTGGTTATGATCGGATATGATCAGTTCATACGCGATAATCCTCTACAGAAGCGGAGCAATTCATTGAGATAACGAGCGACTCCACTCGCTGAGGTTTCCAGGTCAGACACTTGACCATTCTTTTTCCCTTTGCTACATCTTGTCTGTGTGATAGGATTTTCTGCTTTTGCTTCACTGAAAACAAAATACAGATCCCATCTTAACATTGAGAATGTTTTGAGAGTGGCAGTATCAAGCCTACAAACTCGTTTTGAAAAAAAGTACTGCAAAACAGGTTAATTGCAGGCACAAAAATTGTGAAAAAGGTTACTCATTTTTTGTCAATTTTGTTTGTTCTTCTTGCATGCAGTTTGAAACAACTGAAGCACAACTAGTCCACAATTTTATTTTCACAGTTACTAAATTGGATGTTATCAAGGGCAAAATGCAAACACTGCATTATTATTATTATTATTATTATTATTATTATTTAATTATAAACATAATCTTAATTCATGCAAAGTGATAATATAATCTACCTTTAATTTTCTCATTTCAAAGTTAATGCTGTTATTTGAGGTTATGTTTTTAAAATATGATGTTTATGAATTAAATATAACAGTAAAACTTAAAGCCTAGTTTTTAACTATTTTGTTGGGGTGATTGCGGACAGGTGGGGCTCGGGAAACACTTTCCTACCTCCAATGTGGGGAATGGCAGAAAAAGTTTGAGAAATACTGATATAATCCAAACAGAGAAACTGCATCCAAAGATTTCAAAACTGACATTTAAAACCCACAGTAACATAGACTAGGTTATATCGCTGAAATTATTTTTTTTAACAAAGGCAATAGTCATTTTCCATGCCCATTAAAGCAAATTCAATCAATCTGATTAATTTTAGTAGTGTCACAAAATGCTTTGCGGATACACAAATGAACAAGCAACAACAAGTGATGCACAGTGGCTAGTAAAAATTACCTAGTAGATGGAACCTAGGGCAAAACCTAGAGGGGCCGGACTCAAGTGAGGTGGCCAGTCCTCTTCTGGCTGTACCGTGCAGGGGATATGAAAAGTACCTAACCTATTGTAATAAAGAGAAATATCACAGAAAATCAGTTTCACATGTATTAACAAACATTAACATCTATGATGTGCTATAGATGATTTATGTAATATACAGTGGTATTCATGAATCCAAGAACAACCTACAATACATTTCACTGAAATATCACAAGGTCCAGAATTCAAAGTCAACTTAGTGCTCACCCCCCAGCAATTCGCTTTTGTTGTTCCTGAAACATTATTATAAAATCATAAATTGCTATTCATTACTTTATTTATGCTATTTATAAACTAAAAATATGTCTTAAAATATCACACTAAACATACAATAAATTTGGTTGTCTTTTCAAGTCCTCAATACTACTCTGTCCATACGTCCAGTTCAGTCATGCTAGCATCGAACAATCTATGTAAACCCGCCCACAAATCCATTCATACATAGCAGCAAACATGGCAAAGGTTTTCTACATAGGCATTATCAATCATTATCAGGCACTACCAATCAAATTTTGACTGCTTGATTATTGTCAGAACAGGCTACCATAAAGTCGAAAAAAATGTTAGCAGACATTTTGTTTTGCAGCAACTAATGTGACCAATCGGAAGGATGGTGGGCGAGAATGCTTAATAGAAACATAGCAAAAGGACAAGTTATACCTTAACAAATCAAGGACAACCAAGGCTTGTATGTTTAAGGCTCGTGCACGATCTGAATAACAATTACACTTATTTCCGCAAAAGAAAATGTGACTATATACATTATTCTATCTCGACAGTCCTTCCAATACACAAAATGTGATATCTGGCGCTCTCTCTAGCCAAGCATGGATGAATATGTCATTGTCAAATGTCTGGGAGAAGCTCCCAGCACCTCTGGATTGCTGTATCGTGGTGTGCCCTTTTAAGGCCACATACATCATAAAATCAGTGTCTGTAAATAGAGATGGGAATGGCTAGGCTGTGAACACAGTCTTGTGTAGCATCAACACAGTTTGGTGGTATTGGGCAGGGACAATGGGATGTGCTCGGGGGAGGTACAGCCGGATTCGCCAGGCAGAAAGTGTTCACCAACAGTATTAGCGTGGGCACCATCACAGTGAGGAAGATGCAGAACAGAGAGAGCAAGGAGTCGTCAAGCCAGTTGTTAAAGTTAAAGATAACCTTTCCAGTAGGATTTAGTAATAAACTCTGTTGAAAGCCGTAGTGAGATCTACAAACATGGCAGCACAGGTCAATCTCTCTTCCAATATCATATATGTAATAATATATGTAATAATGTAATAATTGTCTAAAAAAAAGAATGCAACTCTGTATTGATTAATCAATGACTCTAATTGTCAAGTTCACTAGACTCACCTCCCTCATGTAATGGGAGAACATGAGGAAATTTTAAGAACAATGCCAGAAGTTCATGTTAGTTTAAAAATGTGTTTCAAAACACCAGAGAAAATAGGTGCCACGGTAACCAGCAGGGTTGAGTCTCGTTATCAGCCCCTGGGGTTTTCTTCATGTCTAAAAGCTAGCAGTGAATTAAGCTCATCTTTTTCAGGAAACAGGCCTAATGCAAAGCGTATCCTGTTGCCAGCAGTGTACCTGCATAGTTGTCCTATAGAATAATAATCACTATTAGTTATATTTCTTTAAATTGTATTAGGCTTATCAGTTTTTTTAACACTTCCAGCTGCAATAAAATTTTGATTCTAAGTATTTAAAATTTACATTTTTATCAGCAATAGAAACATAATTCAAAATTATTTGTTAGGGCAGTTCAGATCAGGAACCTTTCCAAGGTGTTCAACTGTATTCCATAATTTGGCCAGGTTTCCATTACAATTTGAAAAGGTGTTTACATACAAATCAGATAGTTCTTTAAATAGGAGAAATCTTACATTTATTGAAATGAATCATGGTTTGCCTATTAGCAAGTTGGTTAAAATAAAGCATTTCAAAAGCATCAATGTGTGAAGTGTGAATTATTTTGTTTGTAGTCCTGCTGTGTGTAATGCTCCATGCTGTGCTACATTAGCAAACGGTTCCACAGTGCTCTTATCATTAGGTCACGCCTAATGTATTCTGAGCCACAACTGTTTGTTGTGTTCTGTAACAACTTGACTTGGATGTAAACAACCATATGGCCGACTACAATACCCTGTCACATCTTAACAAGAATGTTACCCTGATTTTATTATGGAAGTTCATGACTGAAAACTCAATCTCATTAACTGCAGTGTCTTTGGATCATTAAAAACGAGGATGGCGTAAACTTCCCTCCAATCCCTTCCTCTCTTCCTCGCATTATTGGGTCAACACCGGATCCCATGAATACCTATGTCAGTGCTGAACATGGACACCACCCCCTCCACTTGTCTGTAAGTACACGACCCACCTCACCACATGGCATGAAAGTTTTGCCATCATTAATGTCACTAACATAAATGCTAGATTAATCACTGTACTCTCCTGACAAGATCTTTCTTACTTGTGATTACTTGTGTGGGCTTTGACACCTATATTAAATACTTTACTCTCACTATTGTCAAACATCTGTTACAGTACCATTCAGAAGTGCTCAAGTTTGGGCTCCCGACTCCACACCACACCTGCCCCTTGGCAGAGGTCCCAGCCCCAGCAAGGCCGACCCTATATGTGTGTCGGGTTTTGGCTAAAAGCACAGTTTAACTGGACTCTGAGACTAGACAACATGGATGACTAATATCCATTGTCACTGATATTACTGACACAACAGACTGAGAAAGACGCTGGTTACACAGTAAACAGATCTGGAAACAGTGTGAGCTGAGCAGCAGCATGGTTTTAACCGGCAGTAGCCCTGATTGGATTATGTTCTCCTGCTGGGCCGGCGTAGTAGAACTGACAACTGGAGAGCAGCAACAGAACAAGAACAATAGGCTCCTCTGAACTGGGATGTCTGTTCGGTTCCCCTGCCAGGATACATAGAGTGGGGAGAACAAGTATTTGATACACTGCTGATTTTGCAGGATTTCCTACTTACAAAGCATGTAGAAGTCTGTCATTTTTATCATAGGTACACTTCAACTGTGAGAGACGGAATCCAAAATAAAAATCCAGAAAATCACATTGTATGATTTTTAAGTAATTAATTTGAATTTAATTTCATGACATAAGTATGACATACATCAGAAAAGCAGAACTCAATATTTGGTACAACCTTTGTTTGCAATTACAGAGATTGTAAGTTTCATGTAGTTCTTCACCAGGTTTCCACATACTGCAGCAGGGATTTTGGCCCACTCCTCTATACAGACCTTCTCCAGATCCTTCAGGTTTCGGGTCTGTCGCTGGGCAATACGGACTTTCAGCACCCTCAAAGATTTTCTATTGGTTTCAGGACTGGAGACTGGCTAGGCCACTCCAGGACCTTGAGATGCTTCTTACGGAGCCACTCCTTAGTTGCCCTGACTTCGTGTTTCGGGTCATTGTCATGCTGGAAGACCCAGCCACAACCCATCTTCAATGCTTTAACTGAGGGAAGGAGGTTGTTGGCCAAGATCTTGTGATACATGGCCCAATCCATCCTCTCCTTAATACAGTGCAGTCGTCATGTCCCCTTTGCAGAAAATCATCCCCAAATAATGATGTTTCCCCCTCCATGCTTCCCGGTTGGGATGGTGTTCTTGGGGTTGTACTCATCCTTCTTCTTGCTCCAAACACAGCGAGGGAGTTTAGACCATAAAGCTCTACTTTTGTCTCATCAGACCACATGACCTTCTCCCATTCTTCCTCTGTATCATCCAGATGTTCATTGGAAAACTTCAGACGGGGCTGGACATGTGCTGGCTTGAACAGGGGGAACTTGAGTGCGCTGCAGGATTTAAATCTATGACGGTGTAGTGTGTTACTAGTGGTTTTCATTGAGAATATGGTCCCAGCTCTCTTCAGGTCATTGACCAGGTCCTGCCATGTAGTTCTGGGCTGATCCCTCACCTTCCTCATGATCATTGATGACCCAAGAGGTGAGATCTTGCATGGAGCCCCAGACCGAGGGAGATTGACCATCATCTTGAACTTCTTCCATTTTCTAATAATTGTGCCAACAGTTGTTGCCTACTTACCAATTTTTTTGCATATTGTCCTGTAGCTTATCCCAGCCTTTTGTTTGTCTACAATTTTATCCCTGATGTCCTTACACAGCTCTCTGGTCTTGGCCATTGTGGAGAGGTTGGAGTCTGTTTGATTGAGTGTGTGGACAGGTGTCTTTTATACAGGTAACACGTTCAAACAGGTCCAGTTAATACAGGTAATGAGTGGAGAACAGGAGGCCTTCTTAAAGAAAAACTAACAGGTCTGTGAGAGCTAGAATTCTTACTGGTTGGTAGGTGATCAAATACTTGTCGTGCAATAAAATGGAAATTAATTATTTAAAAATCATACAATGTGATATTCTGTTTTTTTTAGATTACGTCTGTCACAGTTGAAGTGTATCTATGATGAATATTACGGACCTCTACATGCTTTGTAAGTAGGAAAACCTGCTATATCGGCAGTGTATCAAATATTTGTTCTCCCCGCTGTATACATACTTTGGGGTAAAGCCTGGGCACCTTTAGCTCTATGACCAGTAATGTCAAGCAACGGATGTTTTGCTGGCCTGGAGGTGGGTGGTGCAGGGTAAATTGATGGGAAGATGAGTATTGAGACTCTGCTTCATGATTGGAGAGATTAGGTTCACTCCAGTTGTGTATCTAGAATCAACTCCTTGAAATGGCAAAATCCCTCATAAATCTTAATCCTGTAAATTTGTTCTAATCCAGGTCAAACAATCTCATCCTCCTTCTGGAAATGTTTTATCTATAAAAGTAATCAATAAACAAATACATTGATTTTACAACATCCCACTGAAACACATTTGCCTAATGGATTGCATGCATTAATTCATGATAAAGACCAGTGCTCACTTAGCTAAGGGTTTTAGTGCTGCGAGGGACTGGCCAAAAACAGCAAATTCTCCCTTGGCCTCCATTACTTACAGCAAAGTGAGCATAACATTTAAAATCACTAAGGCCAGTTGGCCGAGGCGTGGTTGTGTGTACACTACTGGAATCTAAGGTGAAGGAAAGAGGCATCAGAAAGGTTATAGGTTGCAGGCTACACACCCACAGGTTGAATTAGGACTCCCTTGTGAATTAGATTTGGACTACTATCAACAGCCCTCTCCTGCCAACAAAGTTACCATTTCCTTGCCAACTTTTGACAGTTTCTTCCTGGCAATGTCCGAGTTCATCCTTTTTTGAACGACTCGCCTCTGGCAGAATAGACATCAGAAGAAGGCAACGTATCTTGTCAAAATGATTATTAATAATATTAGCCATAGGTGCAGAACTGTAAGGACATTAGACTCCTCAGAATATGACAGAGGTGAAACAGAGGGCCACATCCAAAACCAGCACAACACACAATGTCATAACTGATTAGGGTGTTTTGGAGCACTTGTAGCCTACAGCCTTATAGTGGATAAGTGTTCAACTTCAAACAGCGCCTCAACCTTAAATCCCATAAGCATATACAGTAGAGTAGTAATAACTAAAGTGCTGTGTTCTATTCAACTCTACACGACTGGATTGTTGGTACTCGATATGCTCAAATTAACTGGATTAGTTAAAACTGCCTTAAATTAAATTGTTTGTCCCACAGATGTGGAATAAGAAGCAAAATGGGCTCAAGATTGAATTGAAAGCATTGCTTTAGGTTACTGAGTAAAGTGCACCCATCACTTGGTTGTGGGATTGTCCCTCCTAGCTATCGTAAGATGATTGACATAGAAGTCGCTCTGGACAAGAACATCTGCTAAATTGTTAAGTTGTCTCATGTAAAATGAATATGATTCTGTGCTTGCTAGTTGAAATGTTTCTGTATGAGTTTGTAATTTCATCTTTTTTAATTTGTATGTATGGGCTCAAGGTATATGTGCAAAAGAGAATGATTTCTTAATGGTCTCAGTTGGAAAAGTGGACAAATTAAAGAGGAACAACTGTAAATGCCTAAAACCACAACAGCAAATACCTACAATATCTAAGCTTGAAGTTCAAAATTGCATGAAGAAATGATTGAACTGGCTCTCTTATCAGGCATCTCACAAGTGCCACAATATACAGTTATATGGCTCTGTCCCCACCAGTTCGCTAGATAAAACTTATAAATACTTATAAATATTGAAATAGCAATTATCTGTGTGAAAAACAGATTTTTCTTTACCTAAAAAAAAATAGGGGAAGCCCAATATCTAGTGGTACATGAAATATAGGACACCTCCAATCCATCTTGGGATTTTTGGAAGGATGGAGGTGGAAATGAACTTCACACTTAAGAAGGTGTTTGATGTCCTCCTGGTTATCATGAAAGGACACAAGTCAAATAACTATATCAAACAATATATAAACGTATAAATATTGTAGATATTCACAGTGGTTCCTCTTTAATATATATAATAATATAACTCATCATATATTTTAGTAGGCAGCTCAAATCTTATTATAAATTCTCTATAGTAAGTAATCTGTAAGATGTGCTCAACATGTCGTGGCATCTTTCTGTGATATCTGGAGGGGGAAAATCTTCTCAAGTACAGATGCAGAGCCATGAGGATCAATAAGAGATGATATGGGATAATAAAGATAATACGAGAGGAAAAGATCTGACTGGAGGAATCTGTCATCTCTCTCTCAGGTGTTTGATGTTAAATCCGCCAGTATCCCTTGTCTCTCCTTTTCATCAAAACCCAGGTGTGAAAGATATGAAAGGCTAATAAAGGCTTAGCATGTCAAAAAACACCCTGAACACCCCATAAGCAAACAATGATCCAGTTCTGACAACTCAATGGAAAATCATCAAAGTCTCAAAGTGTTTCTTACTTGGTATAAAAACAATAGTCCAGGTGTTATGTCACATCATGCATAAATAGTGCAGTGTGAAAAATCTGCATTTAGACCATTGTTTATTTTGTGGCCATAGAAATGTGTAGAGGACTACATTGGTTAAAAAACACGTTCTAGCATGCTATCTCCATTAAAGACATCATATATTTGAGTAGTCTAATGTTTGGGACTTTGTCTGCTCTCAAGGTATTTGTAGGCGCAGATGACACCACAGTGAAAACCTTGTTCATTTCTTTTCAAGGACCTGTGATAGGAACAATTTTCTCAATAACTTACAAGAAGAGAAACCCATTAATGAACATGAACTCACACCTTTGGAAAGGTGCTGTTTGCTTTCCCACACTAAAAATAAAGCTTTGGCTCCAGTGACAAAAACAGAGTCAGCCCTAAATATGTTGGTGGCAAGCTACAGTGCTAATCTACATCTCACACCTGCACTCGGGTTGCTGGCTTGTTTTCGGTTCCCACTGAACTTCTGGGCCTGGTGTGGGATAAAAATAGCAGTTCGGGAAACATGACCTGGGTGTACCTTCTGCTCTGGACCAAAACCCTGACCGCAGGGAACTTAGGGGAAACGGTCCACCTTGAATCTTAATAATTGTTAAGGCAAAACTGATCCTAGATCTACATCAATTTTATTGAGACCAACTATGTAAATGTGGGCCCTTGCTGGTCTGGACCTTAACCAGGACGACCGGACACAGGTTGTGGCTCCCTTGGTAACAGCATGACACTAGTAACACCATGCTGGAGGTCTACAACTGGGTAAGTGTCTGCAATTATCACCTTAAAGTACAAAATAAATGATTTAATGTACCCAGCATGCCTTTTGGTCTACAGGCAAACAGTAGATGCAGGTTGTTGAGGAAATAAATGAAAAATATTCCCGCAGTGATAACATAAATGCCTGACCAAGACATCTAACATTCTGCTCAAAATATTTCACAATAAACCTGCAGAAGCATTAAACTGTGTATTTATATGTTGTTTTCCCCCTACATTTCTGTACACGCCAATAGAACTTCTGAATCGCTGATTGATTTTCCATTCCTTTCTCCATCCAATCAAACTTGGCACATTGCACCAGACGGAAGGAAAGCCAGTGGGGCTGTGCAGAGAGCGAAGCAAACCATCGATCGTAAAGGCACTTAAACATCCCCAATACATTATGGCTTCAGCATGAGGGGGGAGGTGTTTGATTTGGGAGCTTTAAACTGCATCACACCCAGCTGCTGTCCATATACAGAGAGATGGAGAGACACAGAAAGACAGGAGACAGAGAAAAAACGAGGGGGATAGAGAGGGAGAGACAAAGAGAATGAGAAGGAGAGAGAGATTGATGGATGCCGCAGAGAAACAGATTGCTTGGCTCCCTGTTGGACAGCCACTGAACATCCCACCAGCTCCCCTGCACACGCACGCTGTCACACACCAACACCATTACATAACAGCCACTGTGCCTCCGTAAGCCCCAGTTCTGCACTGACAGCACATGGCTTTTGAATATTCAAACGATTATTCAGGCCACCGGGGGAGGACACTGCACAACTTTTTTGTTTTTGTTGCCATTTTCCCAATCAGCAATCTTGTACAATTGATTCACCCTTAAAAGCAATGCCAGTTGCAGCTAACCACAGGGAGGCCCTGGTTGAAGGCAGGAAGATCTAGCTGGACACAACGGGAGGTGGACAGGCAACGGGAGACATGACGGGTATGACGGAAAATATATGAGATGTGGACAGACATCAGAGCAATTAGATTAATCCTGGCCCATATCCCTCCCACAATAACACACACACCTCTTATGATAGATAACTACATGCACTCAATATTCATCTGCACGCAGGAGGCAGCCAGCAATCTGGGGCAATCAATGGGAAGCAGGCAGATTGAAATGTGATCTATGTTTAAATGTGGTAGACTGAAATTTCGCTCCCTCTAATATTTTATTCTCATATAGTGCATTGATGGTATCGGTCAGGGCCTCTTAATCTTGTTCATGTACAGCTGTAGGATTTCTATCCATACTTAATCTAACTGATTTGAATAATTACCGGTAGGAAAAGTTCAATCAGTTAGTCCCAACCGCTACTGGACAGAATCTACAACTTACAGGATAGTAGCTCTCTAGGAACAAGACTAAAGAGTGCTGGTACTGATGGTATCATAATTGGCTATGGTGATAAATTAACAGCTATAGCAATTGCACCAGATGGCAATACATTTAGGCATAGACACTTGTAACAGGCACATTAAAATCCCGATAAAATATGTCCTTAAAAAAAAAATACTTTACCCATGCTGTGTTAAAAGATCAGAACAATGCAAAAAATACTCATGAGTAATAGCTGTGAGTAAATCATAAACAGTTGGTTTAGACTTCGTTTCAACATCTCTGCAGTGATTACATGAGGCAAACTTAAGTCGGTTACACACATACTGTTTTCCACACCTTCAGCCTACAAACCTTTCGCAACGTGATCTCACAGTATTCTGTGAAATGAACACGGACCCTGAACAACAAAATCTATGGCAATTTCACGGAATCAGAGATTACCAGGTTGGGCAACGTGGACGGACGTATAAACATGCAACTCACATCCCAGAGATTGCTAGTTCAAATCCAGGCAAACACTTTGCATATATTTCCTTTTCTATTCCAGCGCAATGCAGACGTGTTGAAAATGTGCTTTTTGATCCTTTTTTCCCCTCACTGTCACCATGTTTGCAAACAATACATTACAACGTAATACATGTTACATGGAGTTAACAGCAAGGTTTCTGAGTGGTTAAGGTTAGGGTTTGGGCAAGGCTTACATCGAATTAACAGCAAGGTCACACTTAATTCAGTGAAATCAATATGCCATCACTTCTGTGTGCCTATCGCAGACTTTCCTGCGCTTCTGTGTAACTGCCACAAATTTTGGTCTGTGTTCATCTCACAGAATTCTGTGAGATCAGGCTGATCTTTCCACATCCATTCACTACCGACACAGTTAAACGCATCCTTATTTACTCATGATTGGAAATCAGTCATAACACAGAGTTCTGTCCTTAGAGACTGAATTGCATGAAATAATGTTGCTTCCATAGTGCACACACAAATTCTTTCAACAATGTCAGATCTCCCCTCTTCACCAATTTTTTAAACTCTATTTCATATAGCTTTTTATAATATTTACCTTAATGTTCAATCAAATGTATTCATCTGTAATTAAAACCAAAATCATTAATGAATAGACAAAGTATCTGAAAAAAATGCAAAAAACACATTGTGGTTCCTTAAGCTAGAATGACACAGACCTTCCCTGCCACCTAGTGGCACTTCTACTAAAATATAGAACAAGAATAGTAACTTAAGATTTTTTAAATACTGTTTCAAAGAATACATGTGGTTGAAAAGATGGCTAGTCATTTACTATTTTAAAAGATGGCTTGTCATTTACTTGTAGGGAATGATTCCTTACCCCAAGTGAAGGAGTTCAAATACCTTGGGGTCTTGTTCGCGAGCGAGGGAACAATGGAACGGGAGATTGGTCAGAGAATCGGCGCAGCGGGGGCGGTATTACACTCATTGTATCGCACCATTCTGACGAAAAGAGAGCTGAGCCAGAAGGCAAAGCTCTCAATCTACCAGGCAGTTTTTGTTCCTACCCTCACCTATGGTCATGAAGGCTGGGTCATGACCGAAAGAACGAGATCCAGGGTACAAGCGGCCGAAATGGGTTTCCTCAGGAGGGTGGCGGGCATCTCCCTTAGAGATAGGGTGAGAAGTTTAGTCATCCGTGAGGATCTCAGAGTAGAGCCGCTGCTCCTTTGCGTCGAAAGGAGCCAGTTGATGTGGTTTGGGCATCTGGTAAGGATGCCCCCTGGGCACCTCCCTAGGGAGGTGTTCCAGGCACGTCCAGCTGGGAGGAGGCTTCGGGGAAGACCCAGGACTAGATGGCGAGATTATATCTCCAACCTGGCTTGGGAACGCCTTGGGATCCCCCAGTCAGAGCTGGTTAATGTTGCTCGGAAAAGGACGTTTGGGGTCCCCTGCTGGAGCTGCTGCCCCCGCGACCTGATCACGGATAAGCGGATGAGGATGGATGGATGGATGGCTTGTCATTTACAGTTGTGTTAAAAAATTTGCATGCCCCTGGCAGAGGTGAGCAGGCAAAAACATATTTTTTCCATTTCTCACAGGAGTCATATTCAACTGTAGGTCATAACAGAATGGCACAATCATAATAAAAAACCAGGCAACAAAGAAACTAATGAAATGACCCCTGTTGATGTCTGCATACCCTCACTTCTCGATACAGTGTATTGCCCCACACCCCCATGACAGCATGCAGGCTTGATCATTGTCTATGAGGCCCCGAAGTCTTTCAGGTGGTATAGCTGCCCATTCATCTTGGCTAAATGCCTCTAGGTCATGCAAAGCCTTTGGTAGTCTTGCACTAACTGTATGTTTCACATCTCCCCTAAGTAGCTCAATGATAAAGGTCACAAGTTTGTGATGGCCCCTCCAGAACCTTCAGCTTTTTCTGCTGTAACCACTGGAGGGTCAACTTGGCCTTGTGTTTAGGGTCATTGTCATGCTGGAAAGTCCAAGTGTCCCATGCGCAGCTTTCGTGCAGAAGAATGCAAATTGTCTGCAAGTATTCTCCAAAAACATGCTGCATTCATGTTGCCATCAATTTCCCCAAGGTTCCCAGAGTCATTAGAGCTCACACACCACCAGACGCCAGTGAGACACCACCATGCTTCACAGTGGGGAGGGTTGACCCCTCTCAAGACATAGCACTTATGGTTGTGAACTTTATTTTTGGTCTTGTTATTCTAAATTACGGTGTCCCAGAACCCATGAGGCGTGTCAAGGTGTTGTTGGGGTTATTGTAAACAGGGATTTTTGTGGCACGGGCACAGTAAAGTCTTCTTTATGGCAACACGACCATGCAGCTCCGGTATCGTCATATTATGCTCCTTGAAAACAACCACACAGTCTGTTTCCAGAACAGCCTGTATGTCTCTTGAGGTTACCTGTAGGTGTTATTTGTATAAACACCGAACAATACCTTTCTTGGTCTATCTGACCTTGGCTTGGTATCAAGACATCCCAGAATCTTCCAATTCTTAATAAGTGATTGAACAGTACTGACTGGCATTTGCAGGGCTTTGGACATCTTTTAATATCCTTTTACAACTTTATGCAGGTCCAGTACCATATTATGCAGGTCTTTTGACAGTTCTTTACTGCTCCGCATTGCTCAGTATCTAGCCTGCTAAGTGCATCCACATGAGAGCGAACAAACTCACTGACTATTTGAACACAGACACTAATTACAATTAAAAATGCCAAAGGTGTGGGTAATTAACCTTTGACATTTTAACTTTTGTGTCACCTTGTGTATGTTAACTTTTGATCAGGGCCATTTGGGTGATTTCTGTTATCAGTATAGTTTACAAAGGAGCCAAGCATTTATGTGATAATGAATGTCTTCATATGATCACTCCTTAGATTATAGTCCAATTTTCTGAATCAAATTTATGAGCACAACTCTATTAGTTTAAAATAAATATGGCTACTCATTATTTTAAAAGATGGCTAGTGATTAAATAGTTAAAATAATGCTAGTCATTAAATAGTTTAAAATATGGCTAGTCATTAATTAGTTTAAAAGATGTCTAGTCATTTACTGGTTTAAAAGATGTAAAAATAACAGACCTCATGAGGCAAGGTTTGTAGTAGGGAGAATGTGGATGTACGATTGAAAACACTGCTGATTTTTTTGGTCCAAAACCCTTAAATGTTTTGTCCACTCATGCACGTTGCATATTGAATTCAGTAAATACGTTAATTTGACCAGAGTTGTGTCCTAAATTAACAAAATATAACCTATTAAGCAGATTAATTTGACATAGCAATGTTGCCACAGACAAAAACAAAATGAAAAATGTTTAATCAAAAAGTAGTTTAATGTATATTTAAACTGGATCTAAAGGTGAAAGGTCAAGTCAACACACAGTAATGGATTTCCCAGCCTTAAGGCATTAAAGGAGAATATCAGTGGAGAATGGCAACTGAACAGAAACTTCACAGAAGAACTTGCTATAAAAACGAATGTTGTCTGGTTCCATTAAGATGTGTCCATCGTAGGTTCTGAAAATCAAAGACATGCAGTTAGTTACTTTATACATTTCTACTATCCTCAACAGTTTGAAATATAAGTGGTTATGTTTAGGTAGTATACCTTTTATAGATTACTTGTAGATTTACAACAAAGCATGGTAATTATACCTAATATATTCACATACTAATTCTCAACAATAAAAAGTGTTTCAATTCTACATAATGTAAACCTGTGCACCCACTGTGCTGTCAGAGACATGGGACATGTCTGAACTGAAATGTCTGCATTGAAGATAATTGCAGTGACATCTTTCAGCAAGTCAAAAAGGTATTTTATACTTTATTGTACAGTTCGGGAGGGACGTTTCAGATATAGCTATTCAAACTGTAGCATGGCTCTAAATATTCCATTTAGCAATGAAATCCGACATCGTCATCAACTAAGAGAGGTTGGTTACAGGGTGGGAAAATTACTTTGCGGCTGGTGGATGCCCAAATTTTACCAGCCACTTTTCCCCACAATTCAAATATACTTTGTAAAAGAAAACACATTAGCTCCTTTTATATTTATTCAATACATTCAGTTAATTATTTGAATATTTAATTATTAATTAGATTACTCAAAAAGATTTTGGGAAGTCTGTGAGATGAATGATTTTTAGATGATTGCCAAATTTTGCTGATCAGTTTAGTATTGATGTCCTACTACAATGTTTAGTCGCTACTTTTATAAACAGCTTTTCACATTTGAGAGCTAACATATGCCACAATATATGTTGAATCAACATTTAACTGTACTTTTAAAATTCATTTTAGAATAATCTGTTTGGAAACATGACTTGAGATTACTAATGAAATGATTCCAAGCATTGGTTTAATTAGCTCCCATCAAATCTACAAATAGATGCTTCTTTAGCGATGGAACCAAACATGAAATAAGAATAAATATTGGTAATGGGCAAACAAACCATCATTGCTGTTCTTCTAGCAGCAAAATATGCTGGCAGCACTCAGGATTTAATTTTTCAAAATAAAGGCTGTTGTTGGAATGCCTTGCAACATTTCGATGTGGATTTTATTTTGAATAAGAAAATTTAAGTTAGTGCTGTCAGCATTTTATCCTGTGGCTAAAACAGCAATGATGGTGCATTTTCCCATTACTAATAAATATAAATTAGACCTTGGTCTCAGACTGACTCCCTGTATAAATATAAAATAAATTGTTAATCAACAACAGATTCTAACTCTATTAAGTTTGCCCTTGAGAAGATGAACATCCATTACATTTGTGTGTGTGCATGCACGCAAAAAAAATGAGAGCGCTATTTATAATTAGGGATGGGCCGATACCACTTTTTATGGAACGAGTACAAGTACAGAGTATTTCATTTTGGGTACTTGCCGATACGAGAATTTTTAATAACTATGGCAAATGTCACATTTATCAAGCTAATATTTGCTATTTCTTAGCTGTTGATCAGCCAATTCAAATATAGAAAAGTAAATGTTCCTACATATCCAGAACAACATAATTTACATTGCAGGTCAAGATTTATTACACATGACAATAGTTTACATTACCTTCCCTAAATAACTAAAATGAGAGAAACACATTTGTGAAAGCAAATGCAATGGCCATGTTTGTGTTTGCATTTTCACTAAGCATTGCAGACATTTTGTGTAGGATGAGAATGTCTGTTTGAAGTGGCTTTCTCCAAACAGGCATAATGACCTACTCATATAATATTCTTTTAAGGTATTTGTTTAATTATAATCGGCACACAATAATAGGTGTTCTATCACTGTAATCTATTGAACAAAATATAAATAGGCTACATCGTATTTACTTTAAGTTATATTTCTTAAAGTTAGTATGTCAGAACTTTCAATATTTTATTCACCCAGTGTTGTAAACTACCAACATTTGTCTTTCCTTCCTGAAAGTGTATTATTAATCAATGCAAGGCTACAGTATGCAGTGACTAGCCTAATAAGATGTAGCCTCTGTCTGGTCCTATACTTAAAGTACAACTCCGGTGCAAAATGAACCTAGGGGTTAATAACACATTGCTAGCAAGTCGACCGTTCTCTGGGATATATGTTTTCATGCTAATCGAATGTGCCCAGTTTTAGTGCGAACTGATAATTACCTTAACACTAGTTGTGAGGGGACTTTTGTAGTAAATAAATAAAATCGCTATTATAGACCACTAACAAGGCTCAAATTAGCACCACACTTACAAGGTAGCATAATGAGAGTCCCTACATGCTACCCGAAGCATTGAGAATATAGTTTAAAAGACATTACCGTTCGTGTCTACAAGCAAGCCGCCATCTTCGGAAACAGACTTGATCAGTCAAACCACAAACTCTGTGCTACGTGAGCTGAACTGTGACTTGGAATCGTCAATGGCAAGAGGTTTTGCGATCATTCATGCAGATCAATGAGCAAGACTTACAGCTGGCAATGCGAAAACACAAATTGCTTACATAACTAGTGTTATAAGGTAATTATCAGTTCGCACTAATCCTGGGCACATTCGATTAGCATGAAAACATATCACAGAGAATGGTTGAATCAGTAGCAATGTGTTATTAACCCCAAGGTTCATTTTGCGCCGGAGTTGTCCTTTAAATGTGTGCATTTCCTTGAGGATTCTAATATATGCATCTATAATTTACAAATATTAAACTTCAATAATTAGTATGCATGGCTCCGTCTTTGGTAATGATTATGCATTTTAGGCAGTGATTTTGTGTGCAACAAATCATCTCATATTGCAGGGAAGCATTATCCCATTTAAATCACTTCTCTTTTTTAAATAGCAATTAAGTTGTACAGCTTTATAAGCTGGTCTCTGAAAGAGGAAGTAGACTGTTGTTACCAATATAAAATATATGCATAGGTTCAATACAGCTACATTTCCATTGAAACATTTACATGAATCAGATTTACCAGTTTGTTGGCACTGTTGTTCCAATTGTTACATGGTTGAGCAATACAATTGTTTCCTATCTATATACTACATTGTACAGTAGGCTACTATTCCCTCAGGCATTTTAAGAAAACCACTATGGCCATCTATGCCTAATCTGTAAAGTGTTGCGCAGCATAACACTCTTAAATGCCCAGTATCTGGCCCAATACCAAGTACTGGTATCGGTTCATCTCTACTTTTCAGAATCCAATCATAAATGCAGACCCAATGAACACTCCCCGCCTGTGTTTTTACTGATAGCAGAATCATCCAATTAGCACTTAGCATTAGGCACTGTGTGCGTGACATGGATACTTGTTCAACTTTCTCAGATCATGGATAAGGATGTTATTTCATAATATTTGCATCAAATTCCTAATTTCTGTAACTAAACACATTTTCTACATTCACACCACCTAGCCTACTGGTGCTCACCTAGCAGAAGTAGTCTTAATGATGCAAACTGATTGTGTCCCGGCGGAAGTCCATTAATTTCAATAGGAAGCAATGCACACTGCTGCTGCAAATCTACCGGATCCGGCAAAATTTGGATGTGGTGCGGCAGGTGTATCGCAAGAGTTGAACTTATCAAAATTGTGCGGTGCTTTGTACCACCGAGGAAGAGTTAATATGTTGCTTTCACCTATGGGTTTATGGGATTGCAAGAAAAGCTTTGACAGCTCAGTAGATAGTTTACATATTGTCAATGAATACTAAACTAAAAAAGCTCCTGCTAGTTGCCCTTCTGGAAGAGGACAGTTATATGCAATGTGGTCCACCATCTTGAAGATGCAGAAAATTGATTATGATGTTGATTGCGGTGTACAAGTGTGTCTGCATTACAATGCTGTACGGTGATTTTTTGCTGTGCCTGGACTGAATCCAGCAACAGACTAGCTCCGTAAAAGACTCCATATGCCGATACCCAATCACATATTTTTGGCCAGTATCTGATAGATTTCTGATCCCAGAATCAGATTGGTGCATCCCTAGCCAAGAGGTTTGATGGCGAGGCCAGAGTCTGGACCGGCCAACCCTGCCGCCATCCCTCTATGAAGGTTAAGCCAGCCTCTAGCCACATCTCTATAGAGGTTAAGCCTGCCAATATTCCTAATTCTATGGAGGCATGTTCACAGGAATAGCATTTATCTTACATGAATTTTGGAGTTTGTAAAACAAACTAAATGTTTTATAAATATTGGGAAGTAACTAGGTATTTAACAATCACACTGAATTTCAAACAGTTCTCTGGACAGTTTTTTTAAACTACTTGAACTTGATTGAGCTTGTTACAGAGGTCAGACTGCTGACTAGATGACTCACGTGTTGTCTCGTTAAAGAGGAACGAATCCTGGTACTCCTTCATGTACTGTGAAGATCTGGCCTCATCCAGGAAGAGGGAGTAGACCCTCTTAATGTCCTCCACCTGTACCTCCGTACCCTGAAAGAGAAGAACCAAAGATCTAGGTCAAAAGCTTCAAGATCCCGACTCTTGACCAAATGACCTCTGGGGTTCTTGCCCCGCCCCTTGCCTATCTAAGTCTCCCCTACAAACCGAGCTCCCTAGTCTGTTATTCCTGTTTTCCAATCAATAAAAAAAAAAATTCTCCCTCAATAAATAGCTTTAAAAAAATACAAATTTGAAAATGTGGGATGTGTTTATTTTTGTTCGATCTAGAAGAAAATTGCCAAAGAAAGATCTAAGCCCTGCTAAGCAAGATGATGGAATTAAGTCCTTCTAAAATCCAAAGTTGTTATTGCATTTGCCCGATTTCTTCTGCAGGTATGGAAGGGTTGTCTCACCCTGGTCTTCACACTTGTTAAATACATAGAAATACACAGAAAACCAGCCTACCCTCCGTTTGCGACACACAAGGCCGGCGGTGCTGATGAGCTGAATGGCGTAACGCAGCGATGTCTCCTGGCCGATACGGGTCAGGACAGTGTGGGCCTCCTCGCTCAACTCCACATCCTCTTCTTCGCACCTAAATGGAACCACAACATATAGCAGAAACACATTACTACTTAGTATCATTACTTAGTCAGACCTATTTGAGTAGAGGTTTGACTGCCTGCACTATTATCCAAATATTCCAAACACTTACCTTTCATCTAAGATTTTATTGAGGGGTTCTTATTTTATTTTTATTGATATGACAATAGGAAGCAGAGATTAGTGAGGCAGGCACATAGGGGGAGAATAAAAATAGCGCAGACAGAGGGCTGAACCGCGGTTCGAACCGCCGTCAACAGGGGTATGTGTAGTCCGAGCTTAGAAAACTACACCAAACTTTGGCACACACACATAGCTTCATAAATGACCATAAGGTGTATACATCTTACATTTAAATTAAGTCCTCAACAATACTCAATCACACAAAAAAATTAGCAATTTTTTGCTAAAACTAAAAAAAGTGCAGTTTTCCATTTCGTTAACTATGAAATGTTCATTTGATCAAAAACAGTTCAGAGAAGATTATGTGTAGCAGAAAAGCTAAATTAAAAAAGGAATTAGTGAATGTGTTAAAATAAGTGAAACCCAAGTTGCATTGTTTAAAGTAAATAAAATCAGGTGGGTAAATATTTGTGTACCAAATAGTGGTGAGGGAAAAAAACCGATTCTGTTCAGTATAATTGCGCACGCAATTATATCAATACCAAAGTGCAAAGTATTGCAATATTTAATTATAAAATTATCTGTTTTACTTTCGGGTTTTCTCCATTGGTTCTCATTTGCGTATTACATCCACAAGGTGGCGCTTGTTGTGCTGCTTTGTTGTCGTGCATTCAAGAGCAAATTCAAATGAAAATGGCTTCACCGTCACAACCGGTTGTACACAACGCTCAGTCTTCTTTCGTATCGAAAGTGTGGGTAAGTGTCGGTTTGGAATGCCAATATTCCCAAATGGATTTTCGTTGATGACCTTGCAGCCAAACGGACTGGACTCTAGCAGTAAACATTTTTGTTTATTTTTCTCAATTTCAGTGAAACTCTAAATTACTCTTATTTATGATTACTCTCAGGTTCGTGTTACTCTATTGTATTAACCTATTGAAGCCTAAAACGCCTGCTAAAAACACCTATAAAAACTATAAAAAAATGTTATTCTAGGATGAATATCCTTATCTCCTTAGGGTTTTCTGAAGAAATACTAAGAATTAATAACGTCTACCAAAACCTAAGCCTCTGTAGCACACAGAAACATGAAACATAATTCATTTTAAAGGTAAGAATCACAGGTTTTACTATGTTATTTATTCATTTTGCCAGTACTTTATTACTATGTATTGTGCTAGTTATTCATTATGCCAGTATTGTATTTATATATTAACATTATTGTATGTTTTATTATCATCATTATCAACAATCATCACCATAATTATATTAGCCTACTATTTATTATGCTATTTATTTATATGTTGTACAGATTAGTTTCCGTCACCAACATGTCCCAAAGCTCATCGGTATAAATACGGTTTGCGGGTGAACTGCTTTGCCTTGCGCATCAGATAATCCTCTACCACCTCCCTCCGAACTCCTCACTATCTTCCAACTCAATGTCCTCGCTGTCAAAATCCTCTGTCGTAGCCATTTTCAAAAACAAATGCACGTGTATGTCTGATTGATGGGATTTTCAGTGAACGACGGTACATTTGGGTGGTTACGTCATCTTTAGAAAACTCCACATGAAACATCTCATGTGTATTTGAATCAATAACAGTGCATTCTATGCTGCACGCATCATAAGAAGGTTGACAAATACAAATTGCTGCGTCGCGCAGCAGCCGGCAGGAGGTTCTGAGTTGCACAATGCAGTAACCGGCGGGAGACGTAATGTTTCTACGCGCAGTATCCGTCACAAATGTGTTAAAAATATTTTTTTCATTATGTGCAGGGAGCTCACCATTCATACGAGAGGTCTCCTATTCAGAGAATAATTACCGGTATGTCCTGTCCTGTAATAAGGTCCTGTATCCTGAATGTTCAAGGACAACATTTTGGCAATACCCTCCTAAGTTTTTGCACTTCAGTTAATGCGTAGAAGAGAATGTTCACAGAATTAAATATGACATTGCAGTCTTATTTTCCTCATTTTTTGTAATGCCGTTGAATAATATGGGGGACATGAATCGCAATATATCGCAGAATCGAATCATGTTAAGAATCGCAATAATATTGAACCGTGGCCCAAACATCGCAATACTAGCGAATCGTCACATTTTTGCCAATTAACCAATCAAAGGTATGATTTTAAGGAAAGAGTTTAGGCGAAACTAATAAATACAGATGAGTAACCTGGTCAGTTGTTATACCAAGAGATTCTTGAACAGAACATCAGGCCATCAAGTTAAGAAGCAAAAAACTGGGACGAAAAATGGTCTTCCAGCAAGACAACATCAGACAAAATCAAGGAAATCTTCAGAAGAATGGCTCAAGAGAAAAAAAACAGATGTCAGAAACTGATTAGTGGCTCTACTGTACATGTTCATTCCAGGTTATCACTGCTAATGGCAGTATTTCATGAAGTTTCAAACTTTTATTAAATAAACTATTAATATATGTATTATGCTTTTTTTGTTTGTGTCCTGTATTTGGAATGCCTTTATTATGAATTTGGGTTGGATCAGGATTTTTTTTTTACGTATGTTATATTTTATTCAAAAATCATGCCTATCACTCTAGGGTTCACAAACGTACACAGTGGTAAACAGTCAATTGACCCCAACTTTTTAGGAGTATGTTGCAGTCATCAGATTTTAAATGGTGTACATTTTCAAAAATAAATTCACAAAGTAATACAGCACGTTTTAATGTGTTTTCAATATTGTACAGGGTGAATTTAATTTATAATTTTTCTGCATTTTTCCTACTGTCCCTACTTTTTGAGAATTTGAGTTGTAAAGAGAAACAAAGAAAACAGTCAAACAAGCAATGTGTAGGCAAATTCTCATACCGAATCTTAAGGATCTGCCGTGTCTCTTTCTCAGTGTAGGGCGAGGTGGTGATGATGAGGAGGCGATCCAGGAGGTCTATTGGGATGCCATGCGGACTCTGGTAGTTGGTGCC
Source organism: Umbra pygmaea (assembly GCA_016801145.1). NCBI lineage: Eukaryota > Metazoa > Chordata > Actinopteri > Esociformes > Umbridae > Umbra > Umbra pygmaea. The sequence continues at coordinate 3,457 of JACXGM010007009.1, read as the reverse complement.
TCGAATTCTGACAGAAGGGAGAATCAAGAAATACTTAAATAAAACACCAAAGAACACCTTCATAAGAACCACCTTTAATGCTACGTTCAGACTGAATGCAAATTGAGCATCTGGAGCGAGTGATTTCCATGTTTAATCAGTGTAAAGACACGTTTACGAGCGTCTGATGGCCTGCGGCGCGACAGAAGAGTTTAGCGCGCCACAATGGATGCAATTCTGCCTTATTCGTGTGAAAGAGGCGAATTGAGCTTCGGGTGCGCTACACGCGAGTGAGAGTGATTTCATTTGGTACTTTTTTTGCGTTTAAAGCAAATTGCCGTCTGACGCCAGAGTTGGAAGAATTTGAATTTCTGCGTCTGTTCACGCCGGGTTAACCAATCAGAAGCCTGCTTGCTGTTGTCACTTGATGAAGACACATTATATATGAACTCCAGGACTTATTCAACATGGAGGAACGGCTGATATTGGCAGTGAGCAGTCATACTGAGCTATATGACACAAGTTCATATTTCTACAGACAGGAATAAAAAGGACCATTCTGATCTCCAGAGCAAATACAGAGCGGTGACTCTCTCGATGAATGTTCGATCAACACCAGCCATATTGCAAACAGACAACCACTTAGCACTTGCACCTCCCACATGAAGCAAATTTTGCCTCAATCGTGTGTCTATTTCACTTCAAAAGCTCACTTTATTCACACGTCCTATTCGCTTTGGACACGCAAGTGTATTCAAATTGTTCAAACGTCCAACTGGACGCGATAGAAGCAAATTCGCGTTAGGTCTGAATGTAGCATAAAAGGACACCTCAGACCCCAATCACCTGAAAATTGCTGTGCCAGTCATGTTTCTGACATTATAGTCACTTAAAACACCTTCTTAGTGCGTTCTGAAATTCCAAAATCGGACACCTTAAGTTTGTGAATTCTATGCAAGTGACGTCACTGGAATAAATCTTGAAAACTACAGAGAGGAACTTAGTTGACTCCCTTATCTTGTTTTGTTACATCCCTGAATCAAGTTGAATGGAGGAAAAATGTTGGTTGAGAATACTGCATATATACGTAACAAAACAAAATAGGTTGAGAGGGATTTAATTTTTTCTATAACAGACGAAATATCAGAAGAGCTGGACGATTTCAACTTTGATCAAGTGTTATTAAATTCCACCATACATGTTTGAGCCGCCTCTCCGGGAACCATCACCTTATCGTGGTGGAGAGGTTTGTGTGTCCCTATGAACCTGAGGGCTGTGTTGTCTGGAGTTTTGTGCTCCTGGTAGGGTCTCCCATGGCAAAGTGTTCTCAGGTGAGGGGCCAGACAAAGAATGGTTCACCAATACTCCAATGAAGAAGCGAGGAAGAGAGACCCTGCCCGGAGGAAGCCCGGCCTGGATGGAGGGCCCGTCAGCGAGTGCCTGGTGGCCTGGTTTGCCACGGAGCCCGGCCGGGCACAGCCCGAAGAAGCAACGTGGCACCTCCCTCTCCATCCCATGAGCCTACCACCTGTGGGAAGAACCACTGGGGTCGGGTGCGCTGCCAAATGGGTGGTAGTAAAGGTCAGGGGCCTCGAAGGACCAGACCTGGGCAGCAGAGGCTGGCTCTGAGGACGTGGAACGTCACATCTCTGGGGGGGAAGGAGCCGGAACTGGTGCAGGAGGTGGAGCGCTACCAATTAGATCTGGTGGGGCTTACCTCTACGCACAGTCTCGGTTCTGGAACCATTCTCCTGGATAGGGGTAGGACTCTTTTCTTCTCCGGAGTGTGGGGATACTCACAAGCCCCCGGCTGAGAGCCGCTACGTTGGAGTTTACCCCGGTGGACGAGAGGGTCGCCTCCCTGCGCCTGCGGGTTGCTGGGGGGAAAACTCTGACTGCCGTTTGTGCATATGCACCAAACAGGAGTTCAGAGTATTCAGCCTTCTTGGAGACCTTGAATGGAGTCCTGTATGGGGCTCTAGTTGGGGATTCCATAGTTCTGCTGGGGGACTTCAACGCACGTGGGCAATGATGGAGACACATGGAGAGGCGTGATTGGGAAGAACGGCCTCCCTGATCTAAACCCAAGTGGTTGTTCGTTGTTGGACTTCTGTGCTAGTCATGGATTGTCTGTAACGAACATCATGTTCGAACATAGGGATGCTCATAAGTGTACTTGGTACCAGAGCACCCTAGGCCGAAGGTCAATGATCGATTTCATAATCGTTTCATCTGATCTGAAGCCGTATGTTTGGACACTCGAGTGAAGAGAGGGGCGGAGCTGTCAACCGATCACCATCTGGTGGTGAGTTGGGTCAGGGGGTAGGGGAAGACTCTGGACAGACCTGGTAAACCCAGACAGGTAGTGCGAGTGAATTGGGAACGTCTGGAGGAGGCCCCTGTCCAACAGACTTTCAACTCACGCCTCCGGCTGAGCTTTTCGTGAATCCCTGTGGAGGTTGGGGGCATTGAACCCGAGTGGACAATGTTCAAAACCTCCACTGCTGAAGCTGCGTTGGGGAGTTGTGGTCTTAAGTCTTGGGTTCCTCAAGGGGCGGTAACCCACGGACACCGTGGTGGACACCGATGGTCAGGGAAGCCGTCCGACTGAAGGAGTCATTCCGGGATATGTTATCCCGGGGGACTTCAGAAGCAGTTGCAGGGTACCGAAGGGCTGCAGCCTCTGCCGTGAAAGAGGCAAAGCAGCGGGTGTGGGAAAAGTTCGGAGAAGACATGGAGGAGGACTTTCGGTCGGCACCAAAGTGCTTCTAGAAAACCGTCCGCCACATCAGAAAGGGGGAAGCGGGGAACCATCCAAGCTGTATACAGTAAGGGTGGGACTCTGTTGACCTCAACTGAGGAGGTAATCGGGCAGTGGAAGGAGCACTTTGAGGAACTCCTGAATCCTACTTCTATGCCCTCTATATTAGAGGCAGAGCTAGGGGATGATGGGGGATTGTCGTCAGTTTCCCTGGTGGAAGTCACTGAGGTAGTCAAACAACTCCACAGTGGCAAAGCCCCAGGGATTGATGAGATCCGTCCAGAAATGCTGAAAGCTCTGGGTGTGGAGAGGCTGTCTTGGTTGACACGCCTCTTCAACATTGCATGGACATCTGGGACAGTGCTAAAGGAGTGGCAGACTGGGGTGGTGGTTCCCCTGTTCAATAAGGGGGACCAGAGGGTGTGTGCTAATTACAGGGGTATCACACTTCTCAGCCTCCCTGGTAAAGTCTACTCTAAGGGGCTGGAAAGGAGGGTTCGGCCGATAGTCGAACCTCTGGTTGAAGAGGAACAATGTGGATTCCGTCCTGGTCGTGGAACAACGGATCAGCTCTTTACTCTCGCAAGGATCCTGGAGGGGGCCTGGGAGTATGCCCATCCTGTCTACATGTGTTTTGTGGATTTGGAGAAGGCGTATGACCGGGTCCCCCGGGAGATACTGTGGGAGGTGCTGCGGGAGTATGGGGTGAGGGGGTCC
>JACXGM010007008.1:21406-31619 GCA_016801145.1 Umbra pygmaea | reverse complement strand
ATTATTATTACTATTACTATTATTACTATTGTCATTCCTATTTTAAAATTCTTATATTGTTGTAATTCTTGTTTTTAAGCCCACTGCATAGAATCGCCGAGCCATGTCAATAAGAATTTCTCTGCATAGGATGATGTATGTTGTTCAATGCATATGATAAATAAACCACTTTGACTTTGACTTTGACTTTGACCCTTAAAATTTGGCAAAACCTAGAAAATGCTGTACTGCTTTCACCATGGTCGGTGTTGGCCAATTACAGACGGCACTTTTGCGATCCGTTTCCATCTCCACCATGGCCAAGGAAATGTGATATCCAAGAAAGGAGACCGAGGGCTGAAAAACCAGCACGTCTCTGCCTTTACGTATAGGTCATGCTCCACCAGTCTCCCAAGCACTCGGCGGACTAGAGAGACATGTTGGTCACGGGTGGCCTTGTACACCAGGATGTCATCGATGTACACAAACCCCCCACTCCCAATAATGTCCCTTAAGATCTCGTTCACAAATGCCTAAAAGACTGCTGGAGCATTCATAAGATTGTACTCCATGACCAAGTATTCGTAATGGCCAGATGTCGTACTAAATGTGAGCTTATCTTTGTCCCCCTCTCGGATACGCACAAGGTTGTAGGCACGTCAGAGATCTATTTTAGTAAAGAAGCGAGCGCCATGCATACACCCGATCCCAGGGGATATGAGAGGAAGGGTATAAGGGCACAATAGCCTATGCATGGATGCAGACCCCCATTTTTCTTCTTTACAAAAAAGAAGCTTGAAGATGCAGGTGAAGAGGAGGGAAGTATGTACCCCTGACGCAGCGAGTACAGAATCTGGTAGGAGATCTATGGCACAATCCCATGGTCGATGGGGTGGTAATTTAATGCCTTTTATTTTGAAAAGACATGTTCCAGGCCCGAATATTCAATGCTGGGATTGTCAGAGGCACTGTCTGGACTCTCCACCGTGGTGGCCCTCAGCGAAACCGGAATGCACCTGCCCAGGCACCCTTGCGACCACCCTTCAATGGACCTGTGTGGCCAAGAAACAGAGGGGTCATGTTTGGCTAGCCAAGAATACCCTTACACAGTTGGACACGAAGGGCTTTCTATGACATTTAACCCTATTTCTTCTGTATGGTTGTCAAGACAGAGCATGGTTAGGGGAACAGTTGTGTGACACACAAAACCAGACCCTAACGGTCTGCTGTCTAAGGATTGAAGGGGCAATGGAGTGATCAACAGCATTACCTGAATAATACATTTTTGCACTAGGGCCCTATCTATAAAATTGGCCTTAAGCGGGGTAGAACAGGGATAGTCAGGACAAACTATGGTGAGCTTCATGTGGAGATTCTTAAGTAACGGTTGACCCTGTACCTGAGGTAATGCCAGGGTGCCTGTGCTGCCACTCTCTGGACCCGACAGGCGCAGTTGGCAATTGGACGCAAAGAGTCCCCTTTTGCCACAGAGGGAAAAGTGCTCCTGCCGCCTCCCGGGTCCCCTTTGTGCGTCATAGAGACCCATCCTACCTATCTCCATGGGCACTGGTCCAGAAGCTGACCCGGATGGAACTGGACGGACACTCCCTGTGCGCCACCGTGCCTGCGGGAGGCTGTCCAGCCGGATCGCCATGTCCACCCTCTGGTCGAAGCCCAGCGTGGTGTCACGGCAAGCCAGTTCCCGCCGGACAACCTCCTGCAGGTTGCGCCAGCGGCCAGTGTCCTGAATTCCAAAGCTTTCTCCCTCGCCGTCCTCGTCCCCTGTTGTAGGTGAACGAGAGTTTCACCCATGTCCCGCCCCTCGGGAGGATGGTCGAACACTGAGCGGAAATTTGGATGAACGCCTCGTAATCATCGATCACAGGATTGTTGTCTTTCCTGAACGTGTTGGCCCACTCCAACGCATGTCTGAAGACACAGGAGATGAGGGCCGATCCCCGGTCATGTCCAGAAGCGGTGGGGGCTGTGGTGGTAAAATACAGCCGCAGTTGGAGCAAAAACCCTGCATGTTGGACCTCAGCGGCTGGGTGAGCGGGCATGGCAGGGTCAGGTGGGAGAAGCTCGATTCTGCTTTCCAGCCGGTTTATAGATAGCACCACGCTGTCCATCGCATTAGCTGTATTATTCCTGTGTTCAGTAAGTACAAATATATATAAAAATAATTAAAAAGATATACTGAAAATTCAGGAAATGAATGGAAGTTACATAGTGCAGCTCTGATAAAATTGTAGAGAAAGGTTTTCCTAAGTCTCTCTTACCTCACTTTTGGATCAATATGTTGTATCAACGTTTTACTGCACTGACAGCTGCAATGTTTGTCTTTTAGAATGAAATAATATCAGCAACAATACATACATTGTCAACGCAATGTCGACATTTGTGGCACATGAAATGTACAGTATGACTTTAGAAGTCATATATTGTTGTTTTACAGGGATAATGCACATGAATCAATTCTGTTATAGGACTCCTATCTATCCGTCTTGGCTATAGCTTTAGAAGGCATTGACTGTGAGGATGATAAGTTCGCCCTGTCAGACATTGGTCAGCCCCCGACCTCCACATGGACCAATCGGTTCAGCAAAACATGCGGGACTGAGATGCCAAATAGTCAGCCAGGATACTTGGAGCCAGGCAGCTAGCTGTTCACACACACACACAAAGCATCACCCCAGTACAATAAGCTGCACGCAGGGGCAGCTGTACTGTGGGTAGTAGTGTTTGTTTCAGGGCTGATTTGTTTGTTTTGGATCCTGGAACCCGGATGAACAATAATCAGAGGAAGTAACAAACAGGATTGTGTTAGCCGTGACATTGATCAGGCTGCCAGGCTTCCTTCCCGTGGGCTCACTCACCAACCCAGACCTCAACTACTCAAACCAACAGCACATCAGCGCAAACTGGGCCAGACCAACAGAACCTACAGTACACGAACACACAGGACACAGCACATTCAACCATACTACACACACACAGAGAACAATTGCCAAACATCCTCCAGAATCAGCCAATTCACACTTTGGTTAGCTAAATTATTTTGGGATGCAATGCAATGGACCATCAACTAGTATTGATATGAATCAGTGTGTTGAAGTGTGAACGTGGTGTTGCTGTTTGCAGTCCTGACTGATTTGGAATGGTCCTTTAACTGTCTTTAGCTATTCTCTGCTGTTAGCATTGACATTGTCCTAATGGGTGTGTGGCTAACATTGTTTTACCAATGATGTCCATACACAATGCCCTCTCACCTGGGCCCATGTTCACCCAGGATAGCATTCATTTCTCTTTATTAAGCTTTCGTTTTCCTCAAATGGCTATGTCTCTGTGTTCTGAATGTCCTTTCTCTCAGCCCAAGGCATCTGTAGATTCTGATTCTTTCGTACTGACTTGCTCCTCTACCTTCGACACAGGCTTGGTGGTGCGAGAGGCCAGTATAGAGATCACAAGGCAGCAGGTGGAGGAGCTGTTTGGACCAGAGGACTTCTGGTGTCAGTGTGTGGCCTGGAGCTCAGCGGGGACCACAAAGAGCCGCAAGGCCCATGTCCGCATCGCCTGTGAGTACACTGACACTTCCTGCACTCCTCTTTAGTCTCTACAGCCGAACAAGACCCTAGTAACTGAGTTGAGACACTTTCTCGTGCATCTAATGGGTAGAGAATAGAACACTGAATTGTCAGTAAAGTATGGCCTCACAACGTCTCCTTTTTATTTGTTTTTGGAAATGTGTGTGGGTTAACCATGATAGGACACATGTTTATACCAAATTTTCAGTTTTTTGTTAGTCCTCAGATGGCCTATTCTTAGGATTTCTAGTGGCAAGCATAGCAAACACAAACATGTTTTCCAGGAACAAAACATTCATCTCTCGCCACACTCTTAAATAATTATGAAGTGACCCGGGTGACCAGCCAATCAAATCACTCAGGGAAGCAGAGATACTGAGACAACATAGCTTTTCTATTGGTTGTTGAAGGACCACTTGGTTTGTATCAGTCCATTTCCATTGTATATTCTGTGGGCCAGTGGTCTTCATTCTGCCGTCAACAGTGTTCATATGGACCATAAGCAGTCTCGACAGTTCAGCACACATTGTGTCCAGTCTCACTTTCTCAGTCAGTGCCACAGTTTCTGAAACATGTCACAGCTGTGCTGTGTGTGGTAAATACATTGTGATGGGAGTCAGAGTGGCTGCCACTATAGGTCACCTCTCCTTTGGCTGTTCATTGACCCTGTCGGGATAACAAACTATAAGGTCTCTGAGAAAGAGCTGAGCTTGTACCTCTGTTCCGACTCATCAACAGCACACATTTAACAGCAGCTACAGTCATTTCTCATCACCAACACACATTCAAGAACAGCTACAACAGTTTCTTATCACCAGAATCTACTGTAGTTAACAGTAGGGATAAAATATTCAAATATCCTAAAGTAAGTTAGTATTCAAATACTTAAAATATTTATGAGAGTAGTTGGATATAAATAATATTTGGATGTACATGGTGTAATGATACACTCCCAAGGTAAAAGAAGAACAATGTTTATTTTATATAGGTCCTCAAAATCCAAGGCAGAAACAGCGCAGGCGAAGGCACAGAGGACAATCCAAGGCAGAATAATGAACAATGCAGGGGTCAGGCCAGAACAACAATATCAGAATATAGGCTAAGGTACAGATGTAAATCCAAGACAGAATAATCAACAAATAATGCAAAGGTCAAACCGGAATAACAATATAGTAATGTAATGCTCAGAAAGGAGAAAATCAATACTCACAATACCTCGCAAAGAGGCAAGAACATGTGTGTGCTTATATATACTGCTTGAGTGGGAGCAGGTGTATTGAATTTGGGTGATTGAGTCCGGCTTATGGGAAACATAGTTCTGAGGAGGCAAGACCAGGGAAGCTGTAGTTCACAGGGAAGATGAACTGGGGAATGGGAATTGTAGTTCTGAGCAATCTAGGAGGGGAAGATGTAGTTCTCTGGGAAGAAGAACTGAGAAACGTTACACATGGCAGCATCCATTTTCACTTAAATCCTGACCAATTGCCCAGTCCCCGCTGAAGAGAAACAACACCACAACATAATTTTGCAACCACCATGCAAAAAATCATGTCTTAAAATTCTTGTTCCATTGGCAAAAAAGTATATTTATCTGTTTTTTATATTTTATGTTTTATAAAATAAGACATATTTACTTAACAAGCTATATTTTTATTAGATAATAACACTTGTTTTTAGTAAATATGCCCTGAAAATCTGTTTAATTTGTCTTGTTCCATTGGCAGATTATTTTACTTATTACAAGCAAGAAAAACCTTGTATTCATATTTTGTTTACTGATTTTTGGAGTATCATTTTTTGCAGTGTATGTGTGTTTTGGGGGCTGTGCTCTGTTTGATTTTCGCCAAACATAACGTGTGCAGTTCAGTCCAAAAAGTTAAAACTTGGTCTCATCTGACCATAACACCTTTTGCCACATGGCATTAGAATCTTCCATATGTGGCTCTTTTTCAGTAGAGGCATCTTTTTTACAACCCTGCCTTACATGCCAGCTTTGTGTAAAGCTTGTAAGATTGTTGTCACATGTACAGACCGGCCAATCTCAGCCATAAGGGTAAGTCTTTCAAAGTTGCCATTTGCCTCTTGGTAACTTCCCTGTAGCCTGAGAGAACGCTGATTGACTTCCGGCAAATTTAGATTTGCTCTGCAAGTCGGTCTGGCCAAGAGCCCATTCAAGACCATTTCCAATTTTTCCAAATCAAGGCACCAATCACAACCGTTGCGGTGGGCTTTCTATAATGACGATAGCGCAGCTATATACTGTCATTGGTTGAAGCAAACAATTACAATGATGGATGCTGCAATGGAACATCCGCAATATCACTCGTTCCAATCAGCTATTGCGTCTGTTTTAAGCGATTTAAACGTTTCCTTTTTGTTAAAAACCGAGCAAAGAACAACACTCGAGGCCTTCACATCTAAAAAAATATGTTATCACGGGCTTGCCGACTCGATTCAGCAAAAGTCTGATATATCCATTTGCGACGAGAGGCATTTGAGCGGCGTCCGTTTGTGACGCCCCTTTGGAAATGGGCTGTGAATGAACCTTGCCCAGACCCACTCTCAGTCAGAACTGAGAAGGGTCTGGTGTTAACCAGGCTAGCTTCCCTGATCAATGTCCTCCTGACTCGGTCATCCAGTTTGGAGGGACAGACTGATCTTGGCAAAGTGATGGTGGTGCCATTCGCTTTCTACAACTTTGTCACATAGTCCTTTTGAAAGCACCTTTCCAACCATGGTTACATTTTAATATTTTTTCTGAATTTATCTGAATGATATTTTAACTTTGATGTGGATGATTACAATGAGGGACTTATACACCTACGGTTTGAGGCCTGTTGGAAGATTCTGAGGCCTGTTCTGCTGTCTGAAGGCAGACATGGAGAAGATTCAGTGACAAACCATGAGTGCAGACAGGTTGTTATGGTATGGTTATCTTAAAGGAGTAATCCACAGTAAATCAGTTTCCTAGTATACCATTTACAAACGTAACCATAGATGATTTATGTCATATACACGTCTGTTCTTTTTCAATATATCAGAGAAAAGCCGATAGTATATTTCAGTTCCTTTCGCATCCACTGGGGGGCTTCTGTATCTGTAAACTTGAGCTACCACAACTCCCAGAATTCCAAGCGAATTTAGTGCGCGTCCCCGTTTTGAACACACCGACACAGAACATGGGCAATTCAACAGCACACCTCTGTAGAGCTTGACGCTAGAAAGTTATACATATTTGTTTTTGAAATTGTAGTCTAAAATCATGCCCGTTTGGTGTTCTGTACCTGGTTGCAGAAATTACAAGCAAGCCCAAAAAGAAGGAGTAATCTGTCACACTTTAAAATACGCTATACGAATTTAGGGTTTGCAGTCGGCACTTTAGGTCGGAAGATTATGAAAGGGATCTACTTGCTAAATTAACTGACACTACAGCCCAAAAGCGGCTGAAAAGCGATGCGATCCCATCCATTTTTTTTATCTAGAAAGAGTAGCCTATATATATATAGTACGTATAGTAATTTACACACTCAGCTAGCTACTAAATACAGCTGGCACACTACACATACAGTACAATAACATTACCACACAGACACAATGTGTGCTCCATTATCAAGGTACAGAAAAAAGGTTTAATAAACTTACTCATCTGTTAATTATACTCTTGCTACATCTTTCCATGTGTGCTTGAAAACTTCAGTGATTCAGTGACGCATATGCGGTCGTCAGTCATTTTTTGTTCAAGCCTTACAAGTAAAGCTTGTCCACGATCCCCTTCATTGTAGCAAGTGCTTTTTTTTCAGTAGACATGGATGGACATATTCCCACAGAAGCACTTAGGCAATTAGAATTAAACCGCGTTGCAACTGCATTATCTGTAGAACATATGCTGCCTTGTTGAAGCTGAATATCAAACTCCATTTGTTGTAAACGTTCTTCGGTGTACTCGGGCGCAAACATGTTGGATGTCACTCATCCAACATGTTTGGATGTCACTCAGAATGTAAAAGCATGTTGTAAAATTCCTCATCTGCAAATCTTGGTTAGTAGCAATTGTTTACCAGCGACTTTGTTTACGGAATCCAGAGAACATGCCGGGTGGGCTGGGCTTGGAACAAGGAAGCCAGCGTTGTAGTTCTCTACATACTGAAAAAATCATACCACCTCGTCTGTTTACCATTAAAACGGCTGATCGAAACATCCCAGAAAGACAAGCTATACCTTAAAAAATCAAGGACAACAGAGGCTTTAAGGAGTAGGTTTGAAAGCCAGATCAGTATAACAGGGATGCTTATTTTTGTGACCGAATATATGTGTATTCATTTTTCCTATCTCCAGAGTCCATTGGATTTCCACCGCGACGTCAGCAAGTGAAAATTCCCTGCGAAATTTCAAATCTTGCTCTTACACTAGCCAGGCATGGGTGAAACATATCTCACTGTTCTACAAATGTCTGGGGGAAGCTACTAGCACCTACAGATAGCTGTAGGGTGAAGTATCCCTTTAAGGATTAGATCTGTGATGGAATTACAGTCTAACATACAATAGATCATATAAGTATAAGCAGTCTAATATATAATAGAGTTATAAGCTATAAGCTCCAGCTTATTCTGATGCAATAATATAAGAACAGTTCCTTCATGGGCCCTCTCTGTCCTAAATCACTCCCTTGGCCTTGTTCCCTGTCTCAGTCAACTGTTGTCATAGTGACCAACTACTCCCCTCCTAAAGGAAAATCCCCTTAAGATAACCATACCATAACAACCTTTCTGCACTCATTTGACACCCGTTTGACACTGAATCTTTTCCCTGTCTGCCTTCAGACAGCAGAACAGGCCTCAGAATCATCCAACAGGCCTCAAACCGTAGGTGTATAAGACTCTCATCTAGCAATACCATTCTAAACTGTTTAAACTGTATTTAAACATGATTACATAGAATTTAATTCTTAACAGAAGCTAAAGTCATTATTTGTCACCAAACCCTAGTTTGAACGCAACTATATTCATGCTACACCAGGCAACATCCTTGTCTTGTCTTCAAAGCTTCGTTAGTTGCTCTCTTCTTACCAGCTTACTTTAGCTGAATGCTAGCTGTCGGCTTTTATATCAGACCAGGCAAGCTGCGTGGGTATGTCAGGCCAGGCTAGTTGTGTGCTTATGTCAGAACAAGCTAACACTGTGCTTATGTCAGGCCAGGCTAGTTGTGTGGGTATGTTTGGCCAGGCTAGCTGTGTAGGGATGTCAGGCCAGGCTAGCTATGTAGGTATGTCAGACCAAGCTAACTGTGTGCTTATGTCAGACCAAGCTAACATAAGCACACAGTTAGCTTGGTCTGACATACACAACAGGCCAGGCTAGTTGTGTGGGTATGTCCGGCCAGGCTAGCTGTGTGGGTATGTCGGGCCAGGCTAGCTGTGTAGGGATGTCAGGCCAGGCTAGCTTTGTGCTTAATTCAGGCCAGGCTAGTTGTGTGGGTATGACAGTCCAGGCTAGCTATGTGGGTATATCAGGCCAGGCTAGTTGTATGGGTATGTCAGGTAAACCTGTATGAGTCGTGACTCACTCGGATCTTTCACCCAAGTCTTTAAAATAACTCATGAGCCGCGAGTCTTTAGTATCATTAACCCGGATCAGTTGAGTCCTAATACATTTTTATACAAAAGGATAAAAGCGCCACACGCAAAACTCTTGTAACATTAGCTACTACTAGTCCTAGCCATCTTAGCTGCCAAAAGCTTTATAACTTACAATTTCATGGGCAAACACAACTCTACAATTCAACTTATGCTACCGAGTGAGCAGAGCGACAGTCCGAGACAGGTTATAGGAACTTCCCGATCCACAGAGCCGGAAACATTGCAGACTCGCAGACCATGGGACTCATGAGTTGTAGAGGACTCATGAGTTGTCGATTGTCGAGGACTCATGAGTTGTCGAGGACTCATGAGTTCTTGCGTGAGTCAGTCAATAGCATGAATCAGCCGGCTACGTTGTGTAAAATAACATACAATGTTCTGCAAGTAGCCTAGCTAGGCTTACTGTAGGTTTGGTGTATACATGTAGTATATTAACATGCAATTAGGTCGAGCAGACAGTCTGAAACATTGCCACTCGGCCCGCCTCGCAGACCATGGGACTCATGAGTTGTGGAGGACTCATGAGTTCTTGCGTGAGTCAGTCAATGGCGCGAATCAGCCGGCTACGTTGTCATTAGTGGGTCTGTATCAGACGAGCTAGTGAAGTATCTCCTTGAGTCAGGGTAAAGCAATTCCACAACAAAAGCACTACTATAATGTAAATAGTTATGTCGTTTTTTCTTAGCTTTTATTATTTGCACATTTTGCATGTTTGTTCCATTTGATTGTTGTTTTTGTATTTAATATATTTTATTGTTATATTTATTTTTGTTGTCCATCCATTTTCCATCCATTTTCGTCCGCTTATCCGAGATTGGGTCGCGGGGGCAGCAGCTCCAGCAGGGGACCCCAAACGTCCTTTTCCCGAGCCACATTAACCAGCTCCGACTGGGGGATCCCGAGGCGTTCCCAGGCCAGGTTGGAGATATAATCCCGCCACCTAGTCCTGGGTCTTCCCCGAGGCCTCCTCCCAGCTGGACGTGCCTGGAACACCTCCCTAGGGAGGCGCCCAGGG
>JACXGM010007008.1:0-21306 GCA_016801145.1 Umbra pygmaea | reverse complement strand
TCAGATGCCCAAACCACCTCAACTGGCTCCTTTCGACGCAAAGGAGCAGCGGCTCTACTCTGAGATCCTCACGGATGACTGAGCTTCTCACCCTATCTATTTTTGTTGTAATATTGTTTAATCGATTTGCACATTTTGCATTTTTTTCATCTATTATTATGACATTGCCTATGCGTGGCTAAATGTTGTGTTTCTTTTTTCATGTGTGCCTTTTTAAGATAAATGTTTGTTACTAAACTCTGGAATAGTGAATCTGCACCGTGTGAATCCACAGAACTTCCTACTACGTTAATGGTTAGAGAGAATGGGCTAGGACTGAGTTTCATTCGAGATTTCGCAATAATGACTCAAGTGACTCAAGTGACTCGGATCAGTTTAGTGAGTGACTCAGAATAACCCAAATCATTAAAATGAATCAAGTTTGCCAGGCCTAATGTCAGGTCAGGCTAGCTGTCTGGTTATAACAGGCCATGCTAGCTGTGTGGGTGTGTCAGACCAAGCTAGCTGTGTGGGTGTGTCAGGCTAGGCTAGCTGTGTATGTATGTCAGGCTAGGCTAGCTGTGTGTGTATGTCAGGCCAGGCTAGCTGTGTGGGTGTCAGGCCTCACTAGCTGCATGGTTATATTAGGCCAGGCTAGCTGTGTGGGTATGTCAGGCCAGGCTAGCTGTGTGGGTGTGTCAGGCTAGGCTAGCTGTGTGGTTATATTAGGCAAGCTTTGTGGGTATCTCTCCCCTGAGCTCTCCCCCCAGAGCTCCTGTCTCTCCCCTGGGCATCCTGGCAGACTAATGGAAACTGCAGGTTTCCTCTTTGACGTCTCTCACCAGAAACAGAAGTTTTATTCATGGGCTAAGTGACACTCATTGTGGGTGGTAGAGGTGGTGTTTGGGGCAGATACAGTGATCACTGTCAATGCTATGAGGTGGGTGGAGTCAGAAAGGCTTTGCACTGCACAGTATTATTTTTGTTTTTATTTCCCCACTGTGAATTGTGGGGCTGTTTTGGTGAATGTGTGAATGTGTGTTTATGTGTGTAAGTTATTGCAGCTCATGTTTTGTCACTTTCGATGACATTCACTCTCATTGGATAGCGGTCACCATGGATCCTCCATGGTGAAAGATATCTGTTACCTGACGTGCAGGTCGGAGGAATATTGTATTTCTGTTCTACTTTGCTGGGACTTTTCATCCAACCAACTTCACTACAGCATTGTTGTTTTGACCTCCCCGGAGTGACTCAAACATTCTTGAGGTCTTTTCCAGTCATTAAATACCATAGAGGCCATGAAATGGGTACACAAGCAAATTAAACGAATTACTTGTCTGAAAACCCTACAAAAATGTCCCTGGAATGACCTAGGGAATTAAACCAGCTATACAGAACCGAGGAGCTGAAATTGTATGTATTTGCGGCCTTGTTATTATACACCAAACTAGTAAAACTCACATTCATCTAATTAAGTTTCACCTTGGTAATTCTCTCCGGTTGCCAGTCCCTGGTTTTACATCTGCAGCATGGTTTAATGGGTTACTAAGAGAGAGGGAGACTGCGTTGGAATAACCCAAAGCTGTGAGACTTTTGTAATTTAGCATGACAAGGAGCCAAACACCATGCACTTATTGTAATAGTAGTCAGATGTCGTGGTAGCTGAGGCCTGTAAGGAGGCCTGGTGAGGCTGAGGTATTTCTGTGGTGGAGCAGGGAATGATGCAGCTCCCCCTGGAAGGTCGCCTCAGCCTTATAGGCAACCCCGCTGTAAACCCAGCCCCCCTCCAGCCTTGCAGAGGATCGAGGACAAGAACCGAGGGGAGGGAAACACGCTTCCAGAATGTCAGGACCTACTCATTTTGTAAGGGTGGGGTTAAGGCAGGAGGTAAGAGCGGCAATCCATGACTGTAGGTTTTAAATGTAGAACTCAGACAAATTAAACAAAATACTTTTAAAAACACTGGAACAAAATACTTTTAAAATGGAAAGTAAAGGTGCACAAATACAGCGCTACTATGGTATGCGCCTTTGTTGCAAGTGAGCAAATACATATAACACTTAAATATACAGATAAACAAGTAACAGAGAAACAATAACTTACAAGCAACAGCAAGAACACAGGAATTTAAATACATTACTGATTAATAGATGAATACCAGGTGTGTACGATAACAATCTATTGAGTGATGATGATGTCATCGTAATTGTCCGGTAGAAACAGCACATGAAACAGATCAGTCACTGATTTTTTGTCTGCCAAGGCTAGAACCTTGACACTATCTCACTATCTTTACCTTTCTTCCCCCACTCACTCACTAAGTCGCCCATTAACTCACTAACTTAATCCCTTGCTCTCTCTATGAGATCATAAATTGATTCAATTCCCCAAAGCTAGATCAGAATGTCTTATTCTCAATCGTATATGGACTATCCGATCTTTTAATTTCATACTTGATCTTTAGGGAACATTTTCCATTTCAGCATTTTATGACAGACAGAAATTAAGTGTTATTATGGTATATTCCCCTTAAGACAGACATAAAGTTAAAATGGAATGTCAGTTCTCCTGGTGTTTGAATATAGTCTAAGGTGCTGATAATGCTGTTATGTTGTCAGTGTCTGGTGGGGATGTGTTTTCGTAATGAGATCTTCTCAGAGTTAAGCTCTTCTTTTCTTGTGGGTTTTGGAAGCAGTGTGATGATCAATGGATGGCTTCTACTCCAGTTATACTTCTCCCCCTGGTGATAGTCTTGCAACCGACAGGAGATCATAATAACAACACTCAGTCTCGAATGGGTGGATGGATAATCATGTGCTTACTGTATTGTAAGGACTAAGGATATGAACATTGACAACCTTACATCCTCTCAAGCAGCCCTTTCTGTAATAAAATTGAGACTTTGTCTATAATATTTCCAGATGTCTCCTGGTTATTCTTATAACATGGAGGATGCTTGGAGACTGGGTGAATGCTCAATCTCCACGAAATGGTACACATTGGCTAGATGCTGTAGCTGCTGTATTCAAACTCTGCCAATGGCTTTTGTACTGTGTACATGTGTGTTAGTGTGAGAAAAGCTGAGAGTCTTTTCATGACTTTTCTCTCTCTGAATGTTTGACTGCCTGCCTGCCTACACAACATCACAACTCTTACAGCATTGTTTGAAATCCTTTCTCTGTCTCTATCTTCCTCTCGCTTTCTCTGTGTCAGCAGTAGATTTCAACATGCCAGCGAGAAACAGTCATAGTGTGGATATGGGCATCAAATCCACTCTTTTCGCTTTGTGGTTCTGGTTTGCTCAAAATACAATGGTGATGAGGAAAGCGTTTTGAACCAGCTGGGAGGAACATTTTGTGGTACATGCTTAAAGACATTTCACTGTCCATCTGTTGATGCTTACTTTTGGTTTCTCTGCATGTCAGCGGATGTCTTTTTTCTTCCACCACAATTCCAATGCTAAAGCCATCAAGAAGCAAAATCTGTATTTAACGTTCGCACAAGATGTCTATAGCCTTATGTTATGCCATTATGGTAGAGCATTCCAGAATGACAGATTTGGAGAGAATCTGCCAAAATCTTTCTACAAAACTTAGTCGAACCCTCAAATACCCCACTGGGTGGTTTCCATGGATACCGACTGGTGCTGAGAGTAAAAATTGATGTTCGGGAGTTGTGACCCAAAATCACTCAGGAGGTCTGTCTTTCATGACATCACAATCACATCACAAAGGCCATTGACTGTGATGTCTGCAGGGTAAGGGTCTGCTGACCTAGTTATATCCTGGACCCAGCTGGATATGTGTCTTTAACTGGGTTGCTCACATGTCCCACCTGTGCAATCTCTTGGACATTGCAGAGGAATAATTTAAATAAAATGTCATTATTGACTTAACTGATGTACAGGGAGTATATAATGCTGTACAACTCCCCAGTCTTCAATATTAAACTTAATTTATAAATTATGTGTATTGCATGTTTGTTTGTGAATGCATGTTTTTACTTTTAATGGTTCCCGTGGGTGGTTGAGGGACTTGAACCAACAGGTTCCTAAACCCTCAATTCACTCTACTTATAGAGCATGTGTCTATGTAGAGCACACATCAGGGTAGAGCACATCATTATAGAGTACATGTCATTGTAAAGCACACATCATTGCAGAGCACATATCACTGTAGATTACACATCCTTATAGAGCAAACATCACTGTAGAGCAGTGGTTCCCAAACCTCTCCTCGGGGACCCCCAGACAGGCCATGTTTTTATTTTCAACCTGAAATGACACAACTGGTTCAAATAGTCAACTACAAATTACAGCTTTGACTAATTGAATCAGGTGTGCCATATTAGGGTTAAAACAAAAACATGGCCTCTCTGGGGGTCCCCAAGGATAGGTTTGGGAACCACTGCTGTAGAGCACACGTCCTTGTAGAGCACACATCCTTGTAGAGCAAACATCCTTGTAGAGCACACATCATTGTGGAGCACATATCATTGTAGAGCGCACAACATTGTTGAGCACATATCATAATAGATCTCATATCATATTGTGTGTGTAGACACTGTGTACAATATTCAAGAAAACTTGGCCACCGGACTTTCAAGATGTACCAAAACAATTATCTCACAAAGTTTAAATTTGCACACAGTAAAAAATGTGTACAGATTGAAACAAAGGGAAATACAGCTGCATTAACTTAAAACATGTGTTTGTATTCTTTTGCTCCAGAGGAACAATGTTATTCTAGGCTATTTGGTAAATGTGGTTACATGGTTTGATTAAATGTGCGCCTATGTCAGGGAGTTAGTGTGGTTAAAAAGCAGAACGGGGATATTGCAGGCTGTGAAAAGTGCTGTCACTGGAGTTTGGCTGTACGAGTGTGTATTTGATGCTCCACTGAGTCTGTTCTCTAGCAGTTATTTTGCTGCAGCTCCTCTCTTTTCTCTCTCACTCTCTTTTTCCCTCTCTTCACTTTCCCCTCTCTTTTTTGTTTTTCTGTTTTAATTCTGTTTCTCTCCCTCCCTACTCTGTCTCTCTCTGCCATTTTGTTAACTCGATCTCTGTCTCTTGCTGTCTTTTTTAAAATGTGCTTTTCTTTCCCTCTATCTGTCTTTCTGCCTGTCTTTCTTTCCTCTCTCTCTGTCATCTCTATATTATTACTGCTGCTCCTGTCAGCCTGTGTCCCAGCAGGTGATGATATATTCCTAATGAGCTTTGGGTTTCAGTGTAGCGTGACGCTCACCTTAATCCTGCCCACCCCTTTCCCAGAACCATCCGCCCCCACTGTCCCAGTCCTGCCCTATTCCATCAGGCTCACCCACTGGAGAAGTATTGGCTTTTTATTAGAGGAGGGAGAGTGATTGTACGCTCAGCTGCTCACTGCTACTCCACCTCCGTTCCTTACTCCACCTCTGTTCCTACTCCATCTTTGTCCTTCTTCCACCTCTGTTCCTAGTCCACCTTCGTTCCTTACTCCGACCTACCGTTCCTACTCCACCTTTGTCCTTCTTCCACCTCCATTCCTAATCCACCTCTTTTTCTTACTTCACCTCCCGTTCCTACTCCATCTTTGCCCCTCTTCCACCTCTGTTCCTAATCCACCTCCGTTCCTTACCCCACCTCCCGTTCCTACTCCACCTTCGTTCTTCTTCTACCTCTGTTCCTAATCCACCTCCCTTCCTTACCCCACCTCTGTTCCTACTCCACCTTCGTCCTTCTTCCACCTCCATTCCTAATCCTTCTCCCTTCCTTACCCCACCTCTGTTCCTACTCCACATTTGTCCTTCTTCCACCTCCGTTCCTAGTCCACCTCCATTCCTTACTCCACCTAACATTCCTACTCCACCTTTGTCCTTCTTCCACCTCCGTTCCTAATCCACCTCTGTTCTTTACTCCACCTCCCATTCCTACTTCACCTTCGTCCTTCTTCCACCTCCATTCCTAATCCACTTCCATTCCTTATCCACCTCCGTTCCTTACCCTATCTCACGTTCCTACTCCATCTTCCTCCTTCTTCCACCTCCGTTCCTAATCCACCTCCCTTCCTTACCCCAGCTCTGTTCCTTACTCCACCTTCCATTCCAACTCCAACTCCCGTTCTTATTCCAGCGTTTTGTGCAATAAGAGGAGCGTGAGATGCCATACAGTGCCCTATTTGCTGTCTGTGCACCAAGAAAGACCATGTAGGACCTTCAAAGCTTTTTTTAGCACCAAAAGATGTCAGCAATATGGTTCACTTTCCCCAGTCCTCATCATACCAAGCGTATGTACTGTAGACGTGTACTGTGAACGTGTAGAAACAGAGAATGTTCATTAATGTTTTGATGCCGTGTTCTTTTTTAGATCTCAGGAAGACATTTGACCAGGAGCCTTTGGGAAAGGAAGTGTCTCTAGAACAGGAAGTACTTCTTCAGTGCCGCCCACCAGAAGGGATTCCAGCTGCAGAGGTAAGGGTCAAAGCGTTCCAAGAGTGTATACAGTTTCTTAAATGAGTGAACAAAAATGTTCCAGTAAAGTAGGTAATACCACGTCACCGTAAACATGCAGAACGTTACTGTGGTGCTTCAGCAGTCAGCCTGAAGCTGTGGCCCCATAATGTCAGTTACACTGGGTCCTCACGTCTTAACAGCATCGCTACTCTTCCTGAACAGATGGCAACTCTAACTTGCCTTCTAACTCCTGATCCTAACAAACAGAGCTGGCTTTGCCACAACAACATGACAAAGCAATAAGACGTACAACTCTTATAACAACAACATGCTTTCCGGCCTCATTGTGCCCCTTTTTTAACCAACGGTACCGTCTTGAGGAAACTCTTCAACTGCACTTCCTGCAGGGAAGATTAGCCAAATGAATTGGCTGGAACTGAAGTGAGGTTTAGCAGCAGGGCTGCAGGGACTGTTTAAGCTAGCTTCCTCAGTGTGAATTACCATTGCATACTAATGCAGTAAATCTAGCTCCATGAAACATTCCGAAAGGCTTCAATACAAATACGGACTAATTGAGATTGTTCAGGGTTGTGTCATTTATGATGTATGGATGCTTTTTTTTAAATTGAATTATGTCAGATCAGTAACCAAATAAGTTACTAAGAAGTTACATCTTGTATTAAACACTGTTTAAATAGATATGTTTTCAGTAGCTAAACTGAGACATTCTTAAATGATGTTACCTTTCCCTGCAGCCTACTGCACAGATAAGCTGGTCTCTGTTTGGGCATTCCCTAAAGTGTGGGCTCCTTAACATGGCCACTGTGTATGTACCAGTACTCCCAGTAGCAGCTCTCCAATCCCCTACATTGTAGCACTTTACCAACTTTTGAGGAACTCAAAACTGAATGACTCAGTTGATGTTCACAATAGCGATTGCTTGCTGACTTTTAAAACGCGTCTTAAGACACATCTTTTTACACAGGCTTTGTAGAACATGTTTTATAGATTTTTTTACAGCATTTTATCTGTATTTGCAGCTTGTTTGTTTCGATTTGTCTTATGTATATTGCTTGTGAGGTGACCTTGGGTGTTATGAAAGGCGCCATTAAATAAAATGCATTATTATTATTATTAAATACCTGTGTCATAAATTGGTTAGGGACGAGCACCGCCTCTTTATTCACAAAAATTGTTTCAAGGAGTTACGTAACCTTGTAGCATAGCATAGTCTATTCCAAACCCTATTGGTTATGGTCATTTGCAATGAATAGGAACACATATCTATCAAGTGAACGATTCAATGTAAAAAAAATATTTTGAAAAAAAGTTGAGAGTACACAACGTTTTACACTGGTATACTAACTACTAAGCTAACTAATGCTACATCTTTCTAGCTTGCATTGTTAGGTTATTCAATAAGCTTAACATTGTGATCCACATATACATACAGTAGTGCCCTAATAATGAGTTTTTACCATTGAAGCATGTGAAACCAAACACATGCTAATGCTAATTTTTTATTTAGTTGTTGGTTTGCTTAAAAAAACAAAATGTTAAAATACGATTTCCACAAACATAGGTTGAAACTTTGAAACAGATTACATTGACATTTCAAATGTCTTGCAAGACTGTGTCATGTTGTCTGTGTGTTTCCTTATCACGTTCATTTGAGATGCTCCCCTGTGTGTCTCTTTTAGGTTTCTACCCTGTGCGTTTTGTTTATATCTTATGTTCCCGCTTCACCATTCACATGACCAGATCACATGTTTCATACAGCCTATAGATCGTTGGTATTCCTAATAAGTGCATAGATTTTTTCAATCCTCGTTAAGTCTTTTATTTAGTTTGTGTGTTTCAACCATTCCCTGTCAGTGATTGTTGGAGTGTCTTGTGTAGGTAAGTGAGTTTGTCGGTTTGACTGTGTGTTATCATAGTTGTTTTGCCCCTCTAGGCAGTATTTCTTTAACGTGTGTCTTTTTGTAAATAAACACTGTTTATTTTGTGAATGAACCTTCGCACCTGTCTCTCTTTACGCCTGCATTACACACTGCCACTTTAATATATGTCCGACTGACAGAGAACAGAATGTCTACGTTGCACAATTTATAGTTATTGCTAATATTTATCATCTCTATGGCTCAAAACAATGGATAATTATTATCCAGAACCACTTGTTCCTACACAATTGTAGGGTACAGAGAAAAAGGGAAGGCCAAAGAGAAAGAAAATATAAAGAAGATTAAGAAAAAACACATTAGTAGAGGATATGTGTAAGAAAGGAAGAAAATAATTGTAGAGATTTTAGTATGTGAGAGAGAACTGTGTGCTTTGGCATGAGATTTTCACAGGTCTGAACTCTGAGAAGGCCTGCGACTGACCCGGAAAAGCTGAGTTAAGTGACTGGAACTGCCTGTCCTTTATGCCTGCTGAGAAGTGCTGACAGACTAAATGCAGGAAACTTTAGGGCCAGCCTCCTTCTCCATCTCTCATTCTAACATCCTACAATCTGCTTCTCTATTGGTGATTCCAACTGTTCGTGTCAGCGATGCCAATCAAGCTTATCTCTGATTGGCTCTGTGGGATAATTAAGACTCTACGGGAGCACAGTTAGGATGACACATCTGTGCTCATCAGGGCCTTACTGTTGCTTTAGCAACACAGCTGTGCACTGATGGAGCAGATAGAACGGCTGTCATCACTGTCATCGTGGTCGACCGAGGAGTGAGAATTGTGAAAGGAATGACCGTCGCTAGTTTGTATCCTGAATAGGGAGCAGAGTGGCTACATGAATGGAGTGGAAGCTTAAGCCGACCTACCAGCATTTGTGGGGAGAGGCAGATATCCAACGACATGAATTACACCCATGCACTTACATCACTCTAAAAAATAAAAGCAACAATCCATTACTTGTATTTTTCCTATTTTCTGAAGTAAAACACAGCTGTTGAAAGAGAAAAAAAGACCCCGACCGATCCTGAAAGCCTTTTTCCTCTCCGTTTTGTCAGGCATTTTTTCATCGAAACGCTTCAGGAACCTGGCTAGGGAGAAACAGATGGGCCCAAGTCTGTGGTTGAATATGTATCTGCAGAAATATGTAGGGGAGTCACTGTAGATGAAAGATGTGTCATATTCTAGCCACAGGGAGACCGAGAAGTGGGAAGACTCGTTGAGGTTGTTTCGCATTGGATCCAAAGGGTTGTCAGAGGCTTTTCTAGTAGAGGACTATGTCCATGCCAGGACAGAGGGGTAGAGGCTGTAATGAAGGCCCTGGCGTGGTGGTCAGGCTGTGGTCGCTCACTGTGTACATTCTACTCATGGCTTTATGTCTTTTTTTCAGTGCACATTCCAGGCATATGCTGATAGGCAAGGATTCACATTGCACATTCTAACAAACACACAAGCGCTCACACAATAGTTTACGTTGCACGTTTTTTACAAGAAAACATATTGTTGTGTAATGTCAGCAAGAACGTAATTATTGACAGTTCACTTCCTGCTCTCTGTATAAACATTATGGTCAATTCACTTTGCAGCCTTATCACACACAATCAAATACATGTGTGTAATGTATGTACTGTATAATCTTTTCATTGCATTTACTTTTTATCACTGTCAATAATGCATATTTTACAGTTTGATTCTTTTTTTATATATTGTCATTTGTTTACATATTTTATGACTTGATACAGTTTTTACTTTACCACATTGTCAGATTAAGAGCCGTGACATGAGATTTCCACTGTACACACGCAGAAAATTTTTCAGCTTTTACCCAAATTATGTATTATTATTATTTATTTTTTTAACTACACAACAATAATTTAATTCACACAAGTAGTTGCTCTTAGACCATGCGGAGGCCACTGGATTTACCCAAATTCTTACTTTGACTGCAATTGAAACTTCAATCATAAACCAAATCCCAAAGTAACCAAGGAGACCGTGTCCATGTTTTACTATAGTTTTACTATGGACATACATATACAAGAACAACCATTGTATTATATTATAGAACAAGTAAATTTGTTTTGGACCAAGTGTATCTCCCCTGGTGATGTTTTTAAAGGGATTCCAGCCATGAATTCATAAGGACATCAGTGCCCCACACCATCATACAAATAATGATATATCAGTCATCATTTTAATTACATACCTGCTAATCTGAGATTACAGACACTAATTTCTCCTTTTCACTTGACCAATATTGTCTTTGTTCTCCTTCAAAGTCTCGCGCACATTTCACACATTCATCAATGAATGACATCTGAGGAACACACAGTTCACACATACTTTAGTTACACGCACAAACACACCCGCACGCGCGCACACACGGGAAAAAGAAAACAGGCAG
Source organism: Umbra pygmaea (assembly GCA_016801145.1). Classification (NCBI taxonomy): domain Eukaryota; kingdom Metazoa; phylum Chordata; class Actinopteri; order Esociformes; family Umbridae; genus Umbra; species Umbra pygmaea. Next base: position 10,541 of record JACXGM010007008.1, on the reverse strand, counting down.
CAGACATTTATGTTGGCTCCTCTCACCAACGTTACCATTAGAGCTTTGGCTAGAGGTTTGAAACAGTGGGATTGAGGTTTCTGAAATAGCACTGCAGTTGAGTCATTCAAATGAGTCTACAGTGTGCTCTGAATACAATAGGCATGAAGCAGGCTCCCCTGAAAGTCATTGTTACATGTGTTTCCATCCCCATACATATTTAATACACTTAATCAAGAGCAGAGGGAAAACGTAATGTGATAGGCTATTCCAGTGTGTTCGGGAATGAGGAAAAAGACGGCCATTTTAAATCCTTGCAGTTTCTGTGAAGCTGTGAGAGGCTGTGATGAGGACGGGGGGGTGGAAGGACAAAGACAGAAAATACTTTCTTGCCACCCCTTGAGGTCAGACCCTTCCCTTTCTTTACCCTGTGAAGCCCTTTCATTACAGACCGTTGTGCCCAAAGGGCCAGCTCATACTAGGCACAGACAGGCTATCCGCTTCACAACATGATGTTCTGGCCAGCAGCTCATAAAAGCAACTTAAATCTGCCTTCTGAAAGAATGAGGCTTTATCGCCCCCCCCTCTCTATTCTGTCCTCTTTTCCGGCCTTCGCTTCTTTCTCTCTCCACTTCGGAGGGCTTGTTAGACCCTCCGCCCCACCCCCAGATAAAGACGGGTTCAGGGGTGACGCAGCAACGTCGACGCCACGCTGCTGAGCTTGTTGCCATGGAAGCAGGCTTTTAATTCAGGCATCTCGGCGGTCTGATGGGGTCCTGCTGTGTTATCATGGGCAACGCGTCACAAGGACTCGGTGAGGAAGAGGCCATGCCTGAGTCCAGAAGGCTTTACAATTACACAGCAGAAGACATGAGAGGAATGCAGGCTGGGAAACAATTTATACCTGTAACCAAGCTTTTCTCAAACCCAGGGCCGTTGACCAGCGATGGCCCGTGGAGGAATTCCTGCTGGTCCATTGCAAATCCCTCTTGAAAATGTCCTGCTTCCAAAGGCTTAATCTGGTGGATGCAGCCCTTATTTAATCGCAACTATGGGAGTGACCTCTAATGTTGGAGGTTGGCTCAGTACATACAGAACACTTTCTATTTTATTCAGACAAATGAACATTTAGTTGGAGCTATTAGATGTAATGAAATCTTACCATGAAAGCTAAGGCTTCCAGTAGTGTTCCATCTTGTGGGCCAGTAAATAATTTGTCAGTTCTGGTCTTATTTATGGACTTTCCTCACTGTTTATCTCTTTTGAAATCGATAATATTTAGCGATCAGCACTTCTTTTGAAAGCTTTTTGTTGATGGACTTTTGTCCTTCCAACCTTCAGGAAGTTGTGTTTCTGTCTTGATTGGCCAGATCATTATATCAAAACAATCCACTGTGTGAGGGTAGTAGATATCATTGAATAACAATGCAAAAAGTGCCAGTCCCTGGCACTAAACATTTGAGTAGGACTCAATGCAGAAACAAGAAGCAGAAACAAGAATCCAGGAAATGTGTTTGAAAACACATTTGTTTAATTAATTATCCCATTAGGTAAAATGAGGGCTCATTAGTTGTTTTCACTGAATTATAAATACTGTTCATACTGTTTAGTTAAATGAATGCTGTTCCAGAGAAGCTTGGCTGGCCTGGTCCACATTTCCTGTTTTCCTACATGCTGTCGAACTGTCATTATTCAGTCAAAGTATATTTTTAGACCCAGTCCTTCTTTGCAGTGTTTAAGGTACACACCAGGCAGTCAGGTCACCTTGTCAGAGAAGAGCAGGAGCATTTCTTTATCCAAGCAGCCCTGAGCATGTCTAAAGGAGGAGAGGGCAGGATGGTATGAGGGGCAAGGCAGAGGGTACCTACAGTAAAAGCCCTTCTGAGTGTCAGATCGCTCCAGGACCGGTGGTGGAACAGGAAGGACGTGTATCTTCATTAGGTGGTCCCTCGGGAGAGACAGTGTGTTAGGAGGCCATGACTAATCCCCACGGTGACCAACCCCTGCCCTTCAAGCTGCCTCTTGTCAATCATCTCAGTGGCAGTGTTGCTTGGGTAGTGTTCCTTGGCTCTCTCTCTCACGTCTTTGCTCTTTCCTCCATCTCACCCCTTTGTTGCACTCTCTTTGCCTTCTCTCATTGACTGTGATGTGTGTGTCTCAGAGGCATACAGCCAAACGTGAACAAACATCCATTCGGAGAGTCCAGTCAAAGTGCCAGGGCCGGTATCACACTGAGTAAATGGGGAACAGACAGATGCACAGTAGCAGGTGTCCTCTAGGTCATGGAGACTGCTGATGATTCATCGTGGTGGAGGTTATATGTGGTTATGAGCAGACTGCTGCTAACTATTCCACGCAGCCAGGCTGGCTAAGATGTTATCCTCTTCAGTCTGTCTTAGCCGATGTAGAACGGCATCACATGTTCTCATACGCCGTAAACTATTGGGTCATTAATATTTATACACATTGATTTGTCACATATTTCCTTATCTGTAGTCAGAGCAGATTCTAAGCCTGTGGTTTGTTGTCTAGCTCACTGTGATTGAATATTAATTCCTTAACCTTGCGCGACGCATTCTTTGGGCATCTGATTTGGTCTGTAGTGGAGCTGCATATACAGCTAAAAAGTAGTTAAATAAAAATGGAATAAATTACACTTTAGATATGTTTACCCAGAAGATCAGTAAGTCACACAATGAAATACCCAACCTGTTAATCTGGTTTTATCAGTTAGGAGCCCGTTTTAGCCCTACTTCACTGGAACATATTCCTTCAGTGGATTCACTCACTTTTCCTCCCATGTAAAGGATCCAACAGCCCAACCCATCTCCCAGTGTTTTACATCAACCAGTGATTTACACCCACATGTCATACATTATTCCTGTAGAAAAAAAGAACAACAAATTAGCATGTTGCATCTTGCTCCAAACAGCACAGCTGTACATCTCTATTCTCCCATACTAACAGGATGGGATGTTTAGGTGTTAGAAACAGGAACGGGGGACAGTGTGAACGGGTCATTTGCCATCCAGATCCAGGAGACAATTATAGCTGAAGACGAGCTTCTCCGACATGGCCGACCTCCAGTGTCTCCTTGACCTCCCGCACTAATGAGGACAGCTGTGCCTGGCAGGGCGTCCTGCGCGTTCTATCTGGACACACCACATGCACATATCCAACCACATCGATTCATCATCTTCTTCTTCACCATGTGCAATATCCTATAGCAGGGGTATTCAACTCTGGACCTCGAAGCCAGATCCACTCCATTTTTTCATTGCAACCCTCTAATCTGAGACTTATTTAGAGCTGGGACACCAGGTGAGTCCAATTAATGTTGAGGTAGAACAGAAAACCAGCAGGCTCCGGACCCCGTAGGGTTAGAGTTGAATACCACTGTCCTATAGTGATATGTACCTATGCCCACTGGTAATGGTATGTTTATAATTGAATAATCAGATTGGTTACAGTACTCATTGTTCACAAAAAACAAACAGGTTTGTCCGTCGAAAGGAAGCCCTTTGGGCCAATCCAATGCACAAGCAAATGGTTGTAACAGACTCTCCCCTGATGGCAGTTCCATGTTTTATGTACTGCTGATCCAGACTCTCATGTCATCATTCCTTTCACCTGGCAATCACCTTCTCTCATTTAGTCATTAGCCCTAATCTCTGTGTTTGTTCCTCAGTCAGCGTTAGATGTAAGATGTATGTATTATAGGTGTTTGGTGTTTGTTGTTACTTGTAATACGTTTCTGCCCATCGAGGCACATTTAATTTATAAAGTGTTTTTGTTATTAAACCGTTTTGATTTATCGACTTTCACAGTTGTCTCACTCTACACGTTACAGTACTCATATTTGTTGAACATGAACTGTTTTCTTTCAACCATACGTGAAGAAAGATGACAGCTATAGTCGGTAGGACCTAAACAATAATTATATAAAATAATAATATGTATTATGATATTACCCATAATGCAGAGCTGCTCTGATAGCTAGTTCCCCCAGTCATCCTGACAGTACTGAAGGTGTCAATATAAAAAACAAAATGCTGCCTTCTATGGTTTCACTTGCTTCTCTTTCTGTCCTTCTCACACTCTCTTCCTCCCACACAACACCATATATTCTCATTATCCTCTGACTTATCATCCTCTTCTGCTTTTTTTCTGTCGCTCCCTTTCTGTCCACGTCCTCTCTCTCTCTCTCTCTCTCTCTCTCTCTCTCTCTCTCTCTCTCTCTCTCTCTCTCTCTCTCTCTCTCTCTCTCTCTCTCTTTCTCTCTGTCTCTCTGTCTCTCTGTCTCTCTGTCTCTTTCAGTATCTCTCTGTCTCTCTCTCTGTATCTCTCTGTATCTCTCTGTATCTCTCTGTATCTCTCTGTCTCTCTCTGTCTCTCTCTGTCTCTCTCTCTGTCTCTCTCTCTGTCTCTCTCTCTCTCTGTATCTCTCTGTCTGTCTCTGTGTCCTCCTGTCTTTGTCCCTGGTCACTCCACTAGAATATAGTTTACTCTCACGTTGTGCCACGGCCTCCTTCAGTCTTTCACCCCCTCCTCCAATATTTACCCCTTTCTCACCATCCTCCCTTTTCCTCTTTTCTCTGATGGTGAGTCTTCCTCACTGTGGGACAGTGGACATGTGGCATACTCCCTCCGTTAACGGGAAGAAATGTGCAAATGAAACACTCTCTGAACGTGCCACTGCCAATCAGCCGGTAACAAGCTCTTTGCCAGAATGTGTGTGTTTGTGTGTGTAAGGCGCAGAGGGTGTGAACGTTTTTGTTTTTTATTCTGATTGCTCATATTATGCCTCAAGAATTTGTTTGCCAGTGTTTAATTTTCAATTTAAACAAAAATATTTTTTTGTTGTATCCATATTCACACTTTTATACATTTTATCTTTCTACATTATAATTATGTAGACTAAAAATAATGTAGTAATTCAAAATCCTATTTACTTTAATGTTAATGCCAAACACCTAACATCTATGAATGTAGTTCAAACCATAACCCTTAAAAAATTTTTTTTGACTAATTTAGCAGATGCTCGTATCTGGGGCATCTTATATTATGAACTGCAATATCCCTATGAAGCAACATCATTTGACTCACTCAGGAATCCAACCAACAACCTTTGGTTAATAAGCCACCTGACGCCCTACCTACCCCTTAACCAAACCGTTAACCAAATATTTTACTAAAATGTAATGGGGAATGTCTGTCAGAATATTCCACCAGACAAACACACACCTTTTAATTTCCCTGAGTTTCCACCTCTTTGTCATCCCTTATCATTCACTTCTGCACTAAAAAGCTTTTTTGTTCAAATTTTAATTACCCTTTCACATAAAAGAGCTCTTGACTTCTGAACGCAGCATGTTTGGAGCGGAGGCCTTTTTGATTGGTTCAAAATTGGATAACCACCTCTTTGTTCCAACTGTCAATCCCCATTACAAGAACAAGCTTTTCACATATCGAAGTCTGTGGTTAACAGAGAAAAAATGTCATGGTTTCAGCAGAAATCTGAAATGCTTTCTTCTTATTTTCATCTCTGTCATTTGTTTAATTGAAAGCTTTGTTCTAACCCTATTGTAAATCAATCAGAGAGAACAGGCCTAAAACACGATGATATGCAGTTCCCCTCACAGGCTTTTATTCCAGTTTTAAACACATAGGTTCAGAAGATATCTGGTGATGTGATTGGGCTTGGCTAAGCCTTGTCATACTGTATTTGTCAGTGTCACTGACAATTCACCACAGTGGATTTGAATGAATCTATTCATAATTTTAATTGGAGGTCAGCTGGATGAACGCACCAACAATTTGTTAGGAAAAGATAAAATAACATACTGTAATCAGTGTCTCAAGAGCAAGTCATGTTGGCCCAGACCACTATCCCTCAGCTGGCTGCTAAACCAACAAACATGCGCACACACTTCTTCCATATATTCCTGTGTGTGTTGTTTGCTTGTTCCTTCGGTAAATGTAGTGATGCATATAATCACTGGTGCTTGCCTCCTGCCCTCTGGATTTATATGTAATCCTTATTGATTTGCTTTACTGGAGTTTTATGATTACCGCGGGCATTATCGCTATTTGCTATCATTATGTTGATTACTTTTTTGCGATGGACTAAATGCACATCTTGTTGACATGAGACCTTTACCCTGATTGGTTGTCCTATGCGTCTGGGATTAAAAGGTGTTTATTTGAAATGTGTTGTAAAATAATTTGCTCGAGTTTAGTTTGACCTTGTTTGGTTAAAACCCTGTAAGGAACAGGTGTCATTTCCAGAGCTCCACACGCACGATATGCCATTTAATTTCAGCTCGCACCTGTGAAAAAACATCAACATGTGTCGGACAAACACTGACAAAGACACTGAAACATTTAAAACAATGCCGTGTACCGTAAATGTTCCACCGATGGAAAACCCTTGTGAAGTGAATCATTCCCTTCAGACGTTTATGACGGTTCATGACGACTGCGTTCAGGACAACAACTTCACCATATGTGACGACACCTGCTCCATGTAGTTTACGTCCTCCCCTCATCCAGAGATGTGACTATCACCAACGCAGGTTAAGAGACGACAGCTTTTCCTCTTGTAAAGATATTCAGTGTTTTCTGATTATGGTGCTTTGGTGTCACTGTGATAAATGATACATCGTGGCTATATCTAATGGGAGCTAAAGAGGCAGGGAACAGGAGGTCTTCATCTCTGCATTACAACTGGATTAGTGATGGGATGTGAGGAGGTTTATTGTCTTGTTGTTTTGTGTGGAACGAAGGCCTGGGCTTAATTTCACTGACTAGTCAATCAGCAGGGAAGGGAAAACGATCCAACGCGCCCATCGCTCTGCGCCGCATGGCTCCGTGCGATTGATTTGCCTGATAAATGTTTATAGAGGAAAACACCCATAAGCGCCATGTCACCAGAACTATACAACATTGAGCTTACAGGAGTCTTCCACTGAGCTCCGCCACTTATTGTTTTTCTGTTCTTCTTGGATGCGAATCCATCGGCCGCTCTCACAATCATTATGTGTGGGATAGTATTATGCAATGTCAAATGAATTCGGATTGAGTGGGAGTTTTAAGCTGCACTTAATTGCTTCTAGTGTTGAAAGTAGCTCTGCCTTAAAGGAAAGCACAATCCAAACAGTCTTCTGGTATTCGGTTCATTAGTGTCACAGTGAACCCTTTTTCACTTGGAAAGTTCTAAGATCTTGAACTTATAAACATACAAGCATACAGGCAGGCAAAACATGCAGAGCAGCTGTGGTAAAGCATGACACTCTGAAGTTGTGTTTACTTCTGGTGTGTGTCATCTTCAAATAGTAGTCATGGCAACGAGGCATGTAACTCAGACCTATCACAATCTGTCCATCTCTTTCCCCGTAAGTCACCCTGATGCTCGTTTCAAGACAATGGCGATCAGAACAAAGGTGTTTTCACTTTAAGACCACAGAACACTCCACTATTCTAACAGCAGCCACTTGGCTGTCCACTCATAAACTGGAAATGCAGGCACTTAATACCAGCAGTCACAGTTTATTTACCTTCAGTCCAATTCATGTGGGAGAGTTACTTCAGTTCTTCCGATGAGTAGATCATGTGTCTTCCGATAGTTCTTTCCACAGTGGCCGGCAAAACATACTTATCTCCTCAGCCCTGCTCTGATCTTATCTGAAATCTTGCCTTCTCAGGAAGAGGCACAATACACAGGATGTCTCTTGTTCTGCTCAGCCCACTATTGGTGCATTCCCCAACCCTTAACTACACACAGGATGGCTTCCCTCTGGAGCACTCGAAGGCAGAGTGTGATGGAGTCTTTGAAACTGATGAGTCGGCCTTTGTCCGTGTGTTTTCGTAGAGCAGACAGGGCTCTGCGTGAAGCTTAGCCTTCATCACAGAGGAGGAGGAGGGGAGGAAAACTGTTTTTGTGATTTACGGTCAAATGAAGGCCCCAAAAGGTTACCTGTTCTCTGATATTACCAGGAGTTCAATATTTTGATGATTTAGAAAAACAGGAACTCTCAATGAAAGGTCAAGCTTTCTCGTTCCAAGAATAACAGTACATTTTCTTCCTTCTCTATGTTTGACTGTACAGTATTACATTGTTCTGTCTAGGAAAATGAAAAAGACAACATGATAGCTATTGACATTTATAGAAAGACTCAGTCCTCAGAGACATTCACTGCAGTGCTGTAAGTGGAGCTTTATTGGAGCGGTAAAGGTGGGACTTAGGAATGAAAGGTGTCCTTAACCCTGTAGAAAGGTCTCTGTGATTTATTCCCAAGCATATCCGGTTAACTTGTCTGTCTGACATGTCTGCTCTTACTGGCTTGAATTAATGTTTTTTGTGTAAAACCAAAAATATCACTTATGGTCTTTCTCTCAAACTCTCTTTCTTTCTAGGTGGAATGGCTGAAGAATGAGGAGATCATTGACCCGGCTGATGACCGTAACTTCTACATCACCATCGACCATAACCTGATCATCAAACAGGCCAGATTGTCTGACACAGCGAACTACACATGTGTTGCCAAGAACATTGTTGCAAAGAGACGGAGTACCACCGCAACAGTCATTGTCTATGGTAACGATCAAATCCCAATTGAGCTTATTTACATTATTCTACACGTAGTAACCTGACACAGTCATACTCTACTATAAAAAAATCTGTGTTTTAAATATTATTTTACAAGTAACAAATAGAAAACATTCTAAGAATATGTTTTTAAAACTTCTACCATATTCTGTTGTCAGCATTAACATAACTCTGTTACCTTTAGCTTAAACTTTGCATTTATTTACTTTAATATAGCAGGCAGTTTTATCCAGAGGCTTACAGTATTGACTGCATGGTGCATACAGGACATCTCTCTACTTTGTCATAATTAAGAGTGTTGGTGTTCACTAATATGTCACACCTGCTCCCAATGAGCAACTTGTTTCCTTTGAAATGCGGTCTGTTTGTATAGACTAAACATTATCCTCTTTGTATACTAGAAAAAATGAATTCCATGTTAGCTCCAACTTGGCACAGTAGACAAATTCATGAATAGAGAATAGATCATAGGTTCAACAATCACTGATGATAATATATGAAAAAACTCTTTATACGGTAGTTGCCTAACATAAGTGCCTATTAAATATTCCATGTGTCCATTCTCTACTCAAATCAGAAAGTAGTTTTGTAAAGCTCAGTTACTGTATTAAATGCTTAAATTGAAATCAATATGAATATAAATCTACAATTTATTTTATTTGAGGGTTTATGAAATCTCTGATTAACATAACTAGTCGAAGATTATCAAAATCCCCAACGTAACCTGAAAAAAATCACTTGTGTCTCTGTTCTGACAACTAATGTGAAAACAAAAAACTGCATTCCCAAAACTTCAAAATGCCAGCTGGGTATATGTTAAGTCCAGTATGCTGTAGATGTTCTAAATGTACACTAGACATAATACAAATGACTGTTTACTACATAGAAGTGATAAATATACTCTATAAAATAATACTAAAGAATATTATATTTATATTTTACTTAGCCAATTATAGATGTTCTAAATGTTTAAGAACTCAAAGTGGTGAGTGTGGGGGTAATTGTATTATGTTTACTGACTGGACCATACGAATCAGTAGCTACAATAGGGAGACAGGTACGTACTGTAGAAAGGGCAGACAGTCAATTACACTCAAAATATGTCTTTATTCTGTTTTCTATATGCAAGTATGGCTGTCATAAATCTACACTATAAACAGTGTATTCTCTTTACTATATTTTCAAGCCTACGTGCAGGGTATTCAGGTATTTTAAACTTTGGAGGGAAAACTGAGTCATGCACACACACTTTGTTACATTTTAAATATAGAAGCTATTCCAGCATCCACGCACCCCGACTGTACATCTCTGCTGCTTCCAAATCTCACTTCATGGGATAAGACAGTCATGACAGCTCAGCCATTCTGGCTCACAGTGACGTCCGTTTAGGCCTCAGGACTCCTTCTACCCCGGGGGGAATGTAACAACCCACCCACCACGCCATTTATTAAGTCAGTCATCAGACTGTCAGTTTCACTAATCATCAGCGAACAGACACCAGGCCGTTTATAGCTTTTACCTACACACAAACACACGACACGGTCAAACAAACACATTAACTCATTTACATCTTACCCTAACATTAATGCCTAAAAGCCCAAGATTTAAACCTGCCCCTAGCTTTTAGATACACTGGAAACCTCACAGGAATCCTCACAGAGACACTGACAAATTTAGAGACACGCACACACACAGACAGACACTGATAACGCCAGAGCAGATAGGATAAAGGTTTGCAGGAATTCAAGTTACCAGCATCAGCTTTCAAATGTACACCTCCGGTGTTTCCCAGAGCAGAACATGGTCCCTAAACCACGCCCACACTGGCTCAGTCATAGGGGATTGGTAGGCCTGACGTATTGTTAGTGTTCGATTGCTAATTGATCTATTCTACTTGTCTTCTCTAACAGGGAAACAGTCCAGTATTAGATTGGGATAGTTGAGGGTGTGTGTG
>JACXGM010007007.1:0-31545 GCA_016801145.1 Umbra pygmaea | reverse complement strand
GCAGCTAAATATGAAAAAGAGGGATGAAAATAAGGGCATTGGTTCCCCCGAGCCAGTTTAGCTCTCACAGGAGCGGTGGCCTAATGTTTTTAAGGGACTTATTCCAGGCTTCCACGCTCTCTGTCATTCCGTCCGTCCAATCAGTCAGACAGAAATGTGGTCTGTGACTCAGTCCCTCAACTTTGATGGTCCAGCAGTCCTGCGTCAGTCTACACTGTTCTGCCCGCCTCTGATAAACCTCAAAACGCTGTTTTGTTTACCCTATTCTGAACCCCCCCCCCCCCATTAACAACTTCATCCAGAGAGCCGGGCTGGACTTGATCAGCTTCCCAAACTAAACTGCCCTTTGCCACTCAATCTCTGAAGTGCTCTTTCTCAACAAAAGCAACATCCGTTTTCCATTCCAAGGGATTGATATGGTACCACTGTCGGGTAATGAAAGGGACAGACAGAGACCGCCTCCTTGTACTCTACTTACCTTTACGATTCGGAAGGGCAACAAGTCAAGTTTCTTTGAGAGCGTGGGACGGGTCATAAACATGTGCCTGTTTTTGTTTTAGCTCGGTGGTGAAGAATAGCTTCGAGCCTCAAAGCAAAAGATCCATATGGCTGCATGCAGAAGAATAACTGGCTGGGTAGTCGTCCTTTTACATCTAGTACCAGGCTCGTTCTGCACCCCTACCTCCGACAATATGGTTCATATTGTAATGTAATTAAGGTGGCACTTTAAAGGGGGTCTCTCAAACTTGTCAGACAGTAAAAAGCACTTCATTAGTTCACTTTATTTGTCACATTTCAAGCAAGAAATTGTTTTTGGCAGAGTGTGAGTGGGTTAAATAAACGTGTTGGGGAGAGACAGGAGTGATATCCAGGATTGAGAGATTGTTAACAGTCTAGGAATAGCACCAAGCAGGGAGACAGAGCTCTGACAGTGGCCCTCTGTGGTGATTAATGAGGGAGACGCACCACGCCGGGGTTCAAACACGATGGGTTTTCTTTCAGACTTCCTGTGTTTCATTTAGCACCCATGGAGTCCCTGCATGAGAGTTGTTTTTAACTGTTCCACTCGCCCATCTCCAAGCTTAATCAAGCATGTACCCAGTGTTCAAAAGCAAATGCTGTTTGACCCCATGTTTGGCGGTTAGTGTCAGTGTGTCTCACAGTGCAGTTCTCCCAGTACAGCCAGCCTTTGATGTGTATGACTGTCCACATTACAGGACTGTACATGGGCAGCCATACAGCCATTGTTGTTAAATGAATGGATAGCTGTCACATTCTTGCTAGCAGTCATACATCCTGTACTGTATATCCTTTAGAATCCCTTCATATATACAACAGCAACAGCTTCACTCTGTACATCACTCTGTACATCATTCCTCTATAGGAACCAGACACCCATGCTGCTACAAGAACTAATCCACTTGCATCACTTCCTCCATATCGCACAGCTTTAGTATTTCATATTTTAAATAAATCCATGTTCTTTCATCACTGAGTGTAGTGAAGAATGTTTCAAGCCACGGAGGTCTATATGAGAAAGGGACCGTCCAAGTCTCTTAGTTTATCTGAGTGTTGCCTGGCCAAGTGTGAGGAGCAGGAGATATGTGTTGAGTCTGGAGAAGAGGCCCGAGCAGCTGGCTGCTCACTGCTGGAAAAGAAGCAGCGTTACAGCAGCTCTGTGCTCTTTGGGCTTTCGGATGGTTCCCTATGGAATACCCGGCCTCTGCAGCAGTAGCCGTCTAGGACCTGGGTTCAAATAACATTATAAATAGTTCAAATGGTTTAGCTCTCCTTGGGCTCGTCTGCTGCAACATAACTAGTGAATTGTCCTGAAAGTACAAACCGTGCTTGTCTGGCAATCCAAGCCTGCTTAAACACTCATAGCATTTGAAATGTGTTAGGTAGATGTTGAACCCAGGTCTACTACCAGCTTGATGCCAGGGCTTTTCATAGCTTCTTATTGTGTGGTTTGGTCCCGTTTTCCATCACAAACCTTGTTGTTAGTTACTTTCGGTACCGCTGTAGAACCACTTATTATGTAGACTGGGCAAGATCGTGGTAGAACCTTTTAGACTGGGACCAGAAACACAGTTTTTTTTTTTAATTTTTGTAATTTTGGATTACACATGTTGTCCAGTGCAGAAATGAGAGGCATATCTTAGTGTTTGTTATCACAAACAGTAGTGGCAACACTGATGTTGGCACCACCACACTGGCACCAAAGTGGATATAGGTTGCAGATACCATCTTTTACAGTTGCTTTTTGTCGGCATGTCTGTTGGTCTGGTAATTTAGCTGCAGCCAGATAGCACCTGTTAGTTCCGTGTTTTAGCATGACTTTCTTTGTATGTTCCAAGCCAGGAAAGTGGTTTACCGAAGACATGGGATGAGCTTGTTCAAAGGTAGTTACAAATTAAAGTTTACAGTTACTAAATATACTCTGATGGTCAGAGGTTTTGCAATACCTAGGGATTATCATGTTTTAATAGAAATTCAAAGTGGTCTAATGATGAAACCATTAACTCGTCCAAAATTAATAATATTTTGAAAATTTTCTGATCAACTTAATATCACGTTGATGAAACAGGCATCGATTTCTATTACGGTAACATTAATGTATTAAACAAAGTAAATTCCTGGGTGTACTTATACTTTTGACCTGTACTATAATTCAGTTATTCATACAGTGGGCTCCAACATGACTGGCACCCCTGACTGGCAATGCACTCACAATAGCTACTGTAAAAACATGAACAGTATAATTTTAGAGAGAAACTCTCAATACCACCATGTGAGACACCCTACTTCATTAATGTTGCAATGGAAAAAACCAAAAATCATACAATTATTTAACACAAAAGAAATTTCACAAATCAAGGTTACTTCATTATTGGCGCTTATCAACTCCCCTCTTCAACTCAGATTGGACTGAGGTCCGGCGACTGAGGTGGCCGTGGCAGAACATTGATTTTCTTGTTACAGAACCATTTCTGTGTGGATTTTGAGGTATGTTTTGTTGGAAAGTCCACCTATATCCAAGTCCCAGCCTTCTCGGCAGAGGCAACCAGATTGTCAGCCAAAATTGCCTGATACTAGGTGGAATTAATTATGCCATCAATCTTGACTAGTGCCCCATGGACCTCTGGAATTAAAACAGCCCCAAAACATATTTCACTTTGGGTGTGAGGTGCCTCTCCTTGTATGTATCTCTGTTTCAATGCCAAATATGCCGATGCTGTATCTGAACAAAACTCTTAATTTTTGTCTCATCTGACCAGAGCACCTTTCAGTCATAATTTAAATGATGTTTGGCAAACTCCAAGCGCTTGTGTCTGTTTTGGGGTCAGAAAGGGCATTCTTCTGGCAACCATTCCAAAGAGGCTGTAGTTTTGGATGTGGCGTCTGATGGTGCTTTTGTAACCTGGTGACCCCAAGATGCCACCAAGGCCTGCAGTTCTTTCACAGTGATTCTTGGGGATTTTGTTGCTTCTCTCACCAACCTCCTCCCTATCCTGGGTGATTAAATGCACATGTGTCCTCTACCAGCAAGGTTTTAAACTGTTCCATATCTTTGTAATTTTTTCTAATATTTTCCCTGACAGTGTTCAGTGGTATATTCAATCGTTTCTGAATCTTCTTGTAGCAATTTCCAGATTTCCTGTTTTCAGTTTTTCTTCTCTATTATTGTATTGTTTATATTTTTTACATTATTGTTTGTGCATTGTCAGTTAGGGGTGTCAGTAATTTTGGAGCCCACTGAATGTAGTATTTGAAAATAATTGCTGTTACGATTATTTGCTCTGTGTACGATGGATACTTGCTCTGTAATATAATTCTAATGATATTTCCCCATAAAAATACATCACTGCTATCATTACTGTTTATAATGCTAAACCCTCTGAGGTGTGTCGTCACAAAATATATCGGGATTTAGTTCAAGCCAATGAAATACAAATGACAGTATATTCAAAAGTAGTTGAAATATTAAATGTCATATATGTAAAAGAAATACTGCCCCAATCTGTGGTTTCCAGTTTGCCATCACGCCTGGGCTGCCAGGGTTTTACTGGCATTCCTCTGGACAGCCACCTATGTCTTTATGAAACACTTAAATTCCTCTAATTGAATTTCCATGGTTTGAGGTCAGTTCGTCTATCACCGCAAAGAGGTGCCAGAGCCGCCTGCCCCACTTAATGTATGGGTGGAAGAAGCCTTAATCCTTCCTACTGTTTCCATGTACTTCCCAGCCATGGTATCTGTAGACCCTGGGTTTCCCCACTGGATTTTTTTCATTCTGAAGGAGTTGTGCTTCCCTCCCTATACACACAAAACTCCCTATAAGTCTAAAAATAATAGCATCGTACATTATATTGTATGCTCACCACCCACTATACATTATCCATGTACTGCGGTTTTTCTATAATTTTCCTTCCTATATTGGACCCTAAATCAAATGCAATATAAAATGTTTTATAATCAGTTGACACCGTTACAAGAAAGTTATGGCATGTGCCATGTTGCATCCTCAGTGCAAGACTGTAGTGGAAACACTATTATCAAAATGTCTGGGTTTTTAGAGGAAATCCCTCTGTTCCAGCCGAAGTCTGGGCTGTGGTCTCAGCTGACTAACAGTTTGGAGAGGTAGAGCACAACACAGCACTAGATATGGGTTATGGGTGTTAGGAAAGTGCTGGCTCCAATGCTCCGTCATTTAACTTAATGGTGTGGCTGAAGTTTCCAGCTCCTTGATTTGTAGCTGGAACTGTTTGTTTGCTGGAGTCTTGCTCCAGACAGCCATGGGTTCAAATAGTTTTTAAATGTTTGGTGTAGCAGTCTATAAGCTCCTGACTAGTCCCCTGGTGAGGGGTCTGCATGGGGCGTCAGATGGCTCAGTGGTTAGGAAGTCAGACTTATACTCAGAAGGTTGCTTGATCGATTACTGACTGTGCCCAATGTTGTTGTCCTTCAGTAAGGCACTTTACCTTAAGTTGCTCCAGGGGATGTCCCTGTACTTACTGTAAGTCACACAGAATAAGAATTAAGCATCTGTTAAATAACTAACTTGAAAATTACTAAAATGTCCCTTAAGACTCTGCTTCCTATTGTCCCTTCAAATAGAATAAATAAATAACCCCACTCCCTGTGTTCATTTTACCATGGCACTGTGCCACAACAAAGCCATTGCCGCCACACCAATATAAAGAAATTAACATTTTGTTTGTGTTATTAATTGTATTTGCTTGTCACTTAGATAATCTGTCAGGTTATGACACTGTCCTTAAGGTTATTGAGCATGTTTGTTCTATTATCTGCATGAGTGAGAAACACACTGTCCTCGTGCCAATCAATCATTGCCAGACATGGTCCTGCTCATCAATCAATCAATCAAATTTATTTATAAAGCCCTTTTTACCAGAGCAGTTGTCACAAAGTGCTTTGACAGACACCTGGCCCGAGACCCCCAAAAGCAAACAACACAAGTGATGCACAGTGGCTAGGAAAAACTCCCTAGTAGGTGGGACCTGGGAAGAAACCTAGAGAGAGACCAGACTCAAGGGGGTGGCCAGTCCTCTTCTGGCTGTACCGGGTGGGGGATCTGAAGGTACACAGCCCATTGTAATAAGGTCACTTTGTTTATCAGTGTTCAATTATTGTCCAGCAATGAATATATGATGGGTGGGCTGTGACCATAGTATTTATGTAGCATCAATACAGTTCAGAAGGAAAGAATCAAGGAAGAATGTAAAGCCGCCTGGAGATGAAAGCTGGTGTCAGCAGGTGGAAACATGATCATGAACCGCAGTGACATGGGATCTAACACAGACGGGGACAGGAAGGAGTCATCAGGCCAGATGGTCTTGTCGCATGTTCCAAGGGTTTGGGTCCTCCTAGGATGAACATGACATCAGGAACATTAGAGTGAGCATACCTTGGGTCTAGTACCTTGATACAGCTCTGACCCCAAAATGAATATATAATCTGCCTCTGGGGACAGAAAACCACTAGTCCCCCGGCACATAAACTTTTGCAGCATAACAACTGGGGCTGAGACGGGGGGGACAAGAGACGTGGTCCTGCACAAGGAAAACCTTTAGGCAGGTGCAAGCAGGCATGCTTCCAACCCACCCACATTGCCAAGACCACACCCCCAAAGGGTCACTAGCAGACCGTAACCACCGCAGGGGTAGCATTGGAGTGAGGAAATCCCAGTGGAGAGTGGGGAGCCTACCAGGCAAGCCAGTATGGGTGGTTCATCAACAGTGCCAACGTTCTCTTTTAGCCCCCTGGGCCGGACTACACTATATCATAGAATGATAAACTTTATTTTATATAGCGCCTTTAAAAGTAACATCTCAAAGCGCTTTACATTAAAACAATGAAATTAAACAATACACATGAGAGTACTTACAGTAAAAAATAAATAAGCAATAAAAATAAAAACCAAGATAACTATGGTGTCAAGAGATCCCCTGAATCACATAAGAGCTACCCTAAAAAAGTAAGTTTTTAGTGACTATTTGAAAACACCAAGCGATTCTGCATTCCTAATCTCAGAAAGCAGGGAATTCCACAATTTAGGAGCCAGAATAGAAAAAGCCCGATCACCCATGGTTTTTAGCCGTGTTGTTTGGACAGTTAAAAGACCAGCTTCAGAAGATCGTAGAGCTCGAGTCGGAGCATAGCGGGTTAAAAGCTCACACAAATATTGAGGGGCCAAATTATTCAAGGCCTTATAAGTGAGCATGAGAATTTTAAAATCAATCCGGAAATTAACAGGAAGCCAGTGCAATTTTTTCAGGATAGGTGTAATGTGGTCCCTTGCACAGGTCCTTGTCAGAATTCTAGCAGCTGAATTTTGTACCAACTGTAATTTACTTAAGGTAGCTTTGGAGCCACCAGCCAGCAAGGCATTACAGTAATCAATACGTGAATAAACAAAAGTGTTGATTAACTTTTCAGCCACAGAGAAAGTCAACATAGAACGTAATTTAGCAATGTTTCTAAATAAAAAAATGATGCTTTGACAGTGTTACGAACATGATAGTCAAAAGTTAAATTGGCGTCAAATATCACCCCCAGGTTTTTTAGCTTGGTTTGGAGTTGCAACGCAGAGCCTTCCACACTCACGGTTATAGTTTCTGCTTTACGCAACTGATAAGGTGAACCGATAAGCATCACTTCAGTCTTGTCACTGTTTAAACAGAGAAAATTTTCAGACATCCATTTCTTAATCTCAGTAAAACATTAAGAAAGAAAAGAGACAGGCATATTGACACCAGAGTTTGAATGTATATAGATCTGAGTGTCATCTGCATAAAAATGAAAATTAAGACCAAGAGTTCTTAAAAGTTGTCCAAATGGGAAGATGTAAATACTAAAAAGTAAAGGGCCCAAAACTGATCCCTGGGGAACACCAGAGTGCACCACACCGACCTCAGACTTGCAGTCACCCATCACAACAAACTGCTTGCGATCAGAGAGGTAGGACTTAAACCACTTTAATGCAGAACCCGAAACTCCAAAGATAGTCTCTAAGCGGGTGATAAAAATAGAATGATCTATAGTGTCAAAAGCGGCACTAAGATCAAGAAGAATCAGTATGGATAGATGGCCAGAGTCAGAAGCCATTAACAAATCATTAGTGACTTTGACTAGTGCTGTTTCAGTACTATGGAGTTTACGAAATCCAGACTGAAGTGGCTCAAACAGTTAATTAGAGGAAAGATGAGACAGCAGTTGAGAAGCTACTGTTTGTTCTAAAATTTTGGCGAACTTACTGAAGAGATGAGTCTTCAGCATAGACATAAATGTTGAGACTGAGTCTGCATCTCTCACATGGGTTGGCAGATCATTCCACAGAATTGGAGCTCTATATGAGAAAGCCCTTCCACCAGCTGTTTGTTTACAAATTCTAAGAACAGTAAGGAGGCCGGCATCTTGTGAACGTAATGTACGTGAGGGTATGTATGGTTGCACCAAATCAGACAGATAAGTTGGGAAAAGTCCATGTAGTGCTTTGTCGGTTAATAGTAAAACTTTAAAATCAGCCCTAGCTCATGTTTGTGACTTCGCACTCCTGAGTCAGACTAGGCTTTTCACCTAATAGTAAAACCCATAGCTAGCAAACTACAGCTGTAGTTAGTAAGTTAGCATGTGTAGATGACAACAACAGACTGGAGAAAGTTGAAGATAGGGAATAAGTATTTCATTACGATAGGTGAGCGACGCACACACACTAGCAATCTAGGTGTGCTGAGGTGCTTGTAATGTAGATGAGTTTCTCTCCACTGGGGCAGCCAAAGAGCAGCGGTTGTATTACTATGTTTAGATAACCAATCCAGTAAGAATTTCAGCTAGAATTCTCCTAACAGGATTTTCATATGCTTGATATGTTTCCAAATCATGAATTAATCAATTACTGAGTAGGGCAACTATGGAGTTAAATCTGCATGTTTTGACAAATAAACAAACTATATCAAAACTATATTATTCCAAACAGAACAAGTTTCAATACAAAAAGGGATTACTAAGACTTTTCCACTGAAAAACTGTGACATTTGTTTTAGCATAGATTTTTCTACATACTGTAGTGTCGAGAGTAAAAAGCGTGCAGATGACAGTGCCAACCTTTGTTTGCATTCTAATGCACATTTGTAGTTATTGATTATGTACATTTATTATTTGAAACCTTTATAACAGGTAAGGTTTGCTAAAGAATTCTCTGAAGATGTTGTCTGTTGTTTTCTGTAACCTGGTCGCTAGGCTGCATGTTGGATCCCTCTTGGCACACAGCCATTTTGAAACCCCTAAATTTAACAGAAGAACTCACCTAGCATGTCCTATATACTTCAGAATACATTTTCATAATATCTAAGCAATGGGTTATGTGTGGTGGCTAGAGGGGTAGAGGAAAAATAATATCATGAATTTACAATTTAAACTAGAAGATGAAAAGATGTCACATAGTCCGTGGCAGATTTGTTTTGATTAAATTCTTGTTTTCTTGTGTCTGCTGGGATTAGATTGGACATCGTGTGATGGAGAAAACTAACCAGTCGTTTTTTTTGCTCACATAAAAAAGGAAGTTGGAGCAGACTTAAAAATTGATAAATGCTGTGCTTGTGGAGGTTGAGGTCAGCTAAGCATGAATCTTGGCTTTCTGCCTGTCGTGTCAATCGGTGATAAACCGAATATGTTACGTCCAGCTAGTTTAGAAAAATAGTTTTCGTAGTTAATTAATCAAACTGCTCTGTGTATCTTCCGTTTCTCTGTGTTCTGGGTAATATATATTGTCAACTCCTGTACAAGGTCTACTCTGCCATACAAACAGCATTTAGAGAAAGATGTTTTTTTCCATAAACTACTGACTACAATTCTGCCAAATTCCAAATTAATATTTTGTCATTCAGAGCATTTGTTTTGCAGAAAATTGCAGCTGGTCAAAATAACAAAAAAAGATGCAGTGCTATCAGACCTCAAATAATGTAAAGAAAATAAGTTCATAGTCATTTTTAAACAACACAATACTAATGTGTTAACTTAGGAAGAGATCAAAAAATTTGGTACAATAACCCTGATTTTCAACCTTGGCATGCCCTCCACCAGTCTTTCACATTGATGTTTGCTGACTTTATATGATGGCTTGTGACCATCAATTTTCCTTTTGATCACATTCCAGAAGTTTTACAGAGCAGTTTAGGTCTGGAGATTTGGCTGGCCATGCCTGGGTCTTGAACTGGTTGTCCTTCATCCACGCCTTGTTTGACCTGGCAGTGTGACATGGAGCATTGTCCTTCTGGTAAAAACAATCTTCAGAGTTCGGGAACATTGTCAGAGCAGAAGGAATCAAGTTTTCTTCCAGGACAACCTTGTATGTGGCTGGATTCATGCATCCTTCACAAAATCAAATCTGCCCAATTCTAGCCTTGATGAAGCACCCCCAGATCATCACTGATCCTCCACCAAATTACACAGCGGGTATGAGACACGGTGGCTTGTAGGCCTCTTCAGGTCTCCAATCTAGCCATTAGAAGACCAGGTGGTTGTCAAAGCTGAATATTGGAGGTCTCCAATCCTTATTGTTTTTGCAAACCTCAGCCTTCTTTGCTTCTTATTGATGAAGAGCTATTTTCTAGCTATGCACGATTTTAGCCCTGCCCCTGGGACTCTGTTTTGAACCATTCCCACCATGCACTTTATCCTAGCTGCCGTTTGTCATTCTCTTTGTAGGTCACTTGATGTGATCCTATGGTTGTTGAGTGACATTTGATAGATTTTGTCAGTCATCCCGGGTCAGTGAAGAGTTGTTTTATCCATCTGCCAGTCTGTAGCTTTGTTGACTTTAATGTCTGCTTTTTGACCTTGTTCTTATAAACTGCCATCTTTGAAATTTGAAGGACGGAAGCAATCCGATGCTCACTGTATCCCTCTGCCAGGAAAGCCAGAATTTAACCCTTATTTTCCTCACTCAAACATTTAGTTTTTTACTCTTTTGGCATGGTCAATAGTTCCAATTATTGTTGAGATACTACTAGCACTCTTTTTCCATCCAGCTGGTCCTATTACAAGAGGATAGTGATGAAAATAGCAGTGGTTTTACACTTGAACCTGTGGCTCATATGTTCACCTAATCTGTACCTTATTCACTAGAATAAGATGTGCCTGTTTTGGAGTTCAACAGACACTGGAATGGAATGGCTGCCATACATGTAGAGATACTCATTTAAGAACAATATGCAGTGGTCTCATTTCTCCTGAGGGCAGCCATCTTTTCATCAGAAATCTGCCCATTGTGAAGAAAAAACATACCAAGCAAACTCAGTCTCATTATTTCTTTTCCCCTAAAACAATACTGTACAGTCCCAGACATTATGGATCTGTCAGTCTCTCTCCCAACAGCACTCCCCTCCTGTCAAATAGAATCGCACCCCATTAGCGAGTCTACCCCCCCGGCCAGCATCCTGGATGTCATCCTGCATTACCTGAGCTGGGAGGCTGAGGGTTATGGATGGTGTCAGGCGGACAGGCCTCACTGTCATGTCATCCCTCCCCATTGAGACAGCAGTGTTATTAATGAAGCGTCTGTGATGAGCCAGGCTATGGCTTGGCTGGAGGGCCCCCGCCTGCCCCAGGGCCCACATCATTGTTTCACAGTGGCTTGATAACGAGCATTTAAGTGGCTAGTGAAAGAGCTTGTTAAATAAACACTGCCTTGCTATTAAAGGAGGGAATTCGTTTTCTTTAATATGATTGAGGTTTAAGAGAAATTGCCTCCTGGTCTTCGCCACTCTACCTCCCAGACAACTACAATAATTGGTGTAGGATCCTGCTCAGGGTGCAGATCACAGTTGAAACGCCCCTCTTTGGGTTCAACACATCTGAGCCCCAGTCATGCGGGTGTGTGCTGTGTATAGCTTGTCTGGGTGCAGAGTAATTGTCCCCCTTATGCCAGAAGAAGTGGGTGCACAGAACCCTGGATCCACCCTGTACCAAAGCTTAATCAGACTGAAGGCATGAATACACTGTACATGTTATGTTACCAATAGTTGTGCTCTTTGAATGTAGACACATACACATAAGGATTTAGTTACAAAATAGAGACTGTGAAGTAGCTTGGGTAATGCCATCCTCTCAGGGTAGTTTATGGGTCATGCCTGGGGGATAGCTGTACAGTAGGTCAGTACAGGAGGAGAGATGGAGGAGAGAAAGCCTGAAGAGAGATGGAAGAAACACCTTTAACTAGGCAGACTTGGCTCAAGTAAAGAATGGTTGTGTATATGCTTCATATTCACGATTGGTCCACAATTCCTGCTGACCGTTTGGTTGAGGTCATTGCTGCCAAAGAAGGATGAACTAGGGATATCTTATGACCAATTCAGGCAGCAATCCAAGTAATTCCAAAGTATTCACATACTTTTTCTTGCCACTATTACAAATTCTTACGCTTCAAAACCAGCTTTATATGAGCTTTTCAAAATAGGTTATATTTGATTTAGGATTTATGGCATTGTTGGCAGGATACATTTATTCAGTTGAAAAATACCATATGTACAGTATGTGATCACTGTTCAGAAAATGTTGTAACATTTTCTAATACGATTTCATGTTGTTAAAATGCTGTCCGTTCCACTTTAATCTGAACATAGCACCCGGTTCTAATCAGTGCCAGTGCAGTTCAGAAAACCATTTTCTGGCTATTGGAATGGAAGTAGTGTCTAATTTGTAGACTTGGTGACCACGCGATGCAACCGTGTCCCTTCTAACTTTTGCCCTTGGCTTATTTTTTTTGCCTCCCAAACATTCTTTTTAAATGGGGAAAATATTGATTTGTGTCCTCTACCAGGCAGGCATGCCAATCCTAAATTCTTTTTTATTTTATTTTTATAATTGTCTTAATTATCTTCCATACAGTTTGTGATATACTTTGTTTTTGTTTCCCTTTACCTGTTACCAATTGCCTGATTTATGAATTTCAGCAGCCATTTGTCTATTTTCACTTGAGTGAGTTCTTTGCCTTTCCCATGGTGATAGATGACAAATGGATTTTACATGCATGTTACCTCATCAGTCTTACCCTAGATCCCGTGCCAGCTCGTTAGGGACTTTGGAAAGTTCCACCTCTTTCTATTCTTTCTGTCAGAACAAATGGAACGATCTGGAGCAACAGGCCTCCAGCAAATATGCTAAAAAAAAGCAACTGTGAATGTGGCCAACAGTAGTTCTAATAATGGTGGGCACGTTTGAGGCAAACCCATTACCTGGAAATCCACGGTCCAGAGAAGTAGAAGGGGTTTTGTATTGAAATCGTTTCCCGTTGCCCCCCCCCCCCCGCCTGATTGCCTGTAATTACATGGCCTAGGGATCATGTGGAGTTTCAACTGCAGATAGACAGACAGGTAGACAGACACAGGACTACAGGGTTGCAGAAAGTAATGTCCAGGATGTATTTTATGTCTATTGGGCAGGAATGTGCTACTCAGCATTAAAGCGGTCCTCTTGGAAGGAGACATTATAACAGTAATTATGCCAGTACGTCTGATATGATAGTAGTTTTTTTGTCTCTGGTTTTGGCATGTGCAAATAAGGGTTGGCAGTGTGAGTAGAGAGGAATTATAGAGAATGGATGTAATTGTTGCGTGTAGCTAAGCAAGCAGCTTAGTTATTAGTTTTTACAAGCCGTGTCTAACAGGTCAGTAAAAGGTGAACTCTGGGAAAGCTTTGATATACAGGGAGCATACCAGTAATAGGCTTATTTGGATTCACTCGTCTAGTCAAAGATTACCCCTCCCTTATCTGATCCAAATAAGGGGGCAAACATAATATGTGACTTTGGCATTTGTTGGCTGGAGTACAATTCTGTATTTTTTTAGATTGCCAATTGGATTATTTGATGGAATGCTATTTAGATTATTTTTGTTCTTGATTATTATCAATAATCCATTGTAAAATATTGTTCTTTGTTCATACAGGTCTGACTGGTTCTGTTTCTCTCCCTTAGTCATGGCCGGTGTTAAGAGAGTGTTATGTCCTTAACAGTAGGTAGCTCACTGTTCAACCAACCCAGGTGACGAGGCAATGGGCACTCTCAAGCCCTCATCACCAAATCTGGACTTCATTTTTCATTGCAACCCTTAAAACTTGTGACATATTTAGAGTTGGGACAACAGGTGGGTGCAATTATTGTAATGAAAAGGTAGAACATAAAATCGCCAGGCTTTGGTCTTTGAATAACCCCAGCTCTGAAGGAAACTGGACATACTCCTTTCTCCATACAATCGGCAGTCTAATTTCATACACATTTCAATGGATATTAACGCTTTCCACTCTCTGCCTCCATCTGACTCTCTGCCTCTGACTGTCTGTGTTTAGTTTTTTCTGTTTCCACTATATTCTTGTCTGCCTCTCTCTGCCTCTGTTTATCTTCCTGTCTGCCCCTGTGACTAAAAATCTGTCCCAGTATTTAGCATCCTAGTCACTTTTCAGACCTCTCCTATTTCCTTATGCATAGCTGCTGAGACCTGTCCGTTATGCCCAGGAAAACATGTGAATGATACGCCCATTCCTATTTATACCTCCCTCTTTTTTTCTCTTTTCTATGAGTTTGTGATATGAATCTGTGGTGGTATTATTCTTTCCAAAGCATAATGTAGACTTTGTCTGTTTCATATGCACAACTGGCCTGGCCTGAAGAACTGAGAGCTGAAATGAGGGCTATTGTATCCCCAGAGTGGCTTACTGTATCTTACTCTTAGTGCTAATACTTTATCTTTCCACCTCCCCCAACCTAGTAGTCATATGTAATATTATTGATGTTACTATAATTATTTTATAGCGTGGTTTTCATTACAGTGTGACTCTCAGACTGACAGTTTTGGCAGGTCCTAGATGAAGTGCTGATGACGCAGGTCAACAGGCTGTAGAGGCAGAGTGATGATGGCACCATCAGGGTGAGGTGTCAGTCAGATGGACAGCTGGAGCTCTTCATCATGCACCCTATACATTTTTTCTATTTATTTTTTTATTCTGAGTTTAAATCACACATGATGGAATAGACCAAAGCTCTTAGCTGTTACCCACCAAAGCCTTTAATGGGATGAAATACCAGTGGAGAGAGAGAAGGAATGTGGGCATTGTAGAGAGCCAGGCTTTCACTGTGACCCCTGAGCTGTAGTAAGGACTAATAAAAAAAAGTGGTTGTAAAGCCCTGTATTAAAAAAGAGAAAAGACAACAATTGACCCTTTGAGAGAAGGAGTCATTGGAGTATTAGAGGAGCAGTGGCTGGCCAGCAGGCCAGGATAGGCACCTGACCACAAAGCCACCGTATATTCCCCCAGCTGCACGGCACACTGTTTTATTGAGACCTTGTGGAAACACACTAACGCCTAAAAAAGAAAGAAGAAAAAAAAGGTTCCTAGTCAAATACCGCAAAACTTTATCCCAAATGAAATATAAATGTGACTAACCAGACTAGCTAAAATTAAATTAATGTTTTAATGGTTATATTTGGCAGTGCCATATGAAAGGCATATGGTACAACTGGGGCAAAGTTTATTTAGTTTCTCAAGGAACAATTTCCTTCATTAATGCATCTTTCCATGCTAGACAGGAGACTTAAGACCTGTGCCAGGCTCAAGCAAAACTATCCTCCCTTCCGCACCATTCAGCAGCCAAGGTGAATGTGTTCCAAATGCTAACCCTAACCCCTGTTAGGTTCCTTTATACTGAGAGAACAATAAGCCTTCCACCTTTTACGCTGTTTAAGCTGCCCTTACTTAACTATTGAAGTAGATTCCATTTTTGAAATATTCCAGAAGCATCTTCTGGAATATTCTGAGAATTTAATCTATTTTAGTAGTTAGCTTTAGTTTAGCTTTGTCAAACACTATGCAGTTTTCTGGATGGAGGTACCATCTGAAATAACTGTCATAGTCTAAACAGAATGGATAAATGAGAAGTGTCATAGACTCAACACAAAGGATTGATGACAGTCAAGCTAGTTCACCTACATTCCTAACAGGAAGTGTTGACCCCTGTGAGTTAGTGTTGGGTTTCCCCGTTCTACTGTAACCTAGGTCTAGTGTTACAGTGGAGGAGAGTTCACTACTCCCCTCAGGGACAGGCTAGATGGACTTCCACACCAAGCCCACAGACAGATGGTGGCTCTTCAAGCAGGTGTCACTATAGCACATCATGTTGTTATTTGGTTAATCGTCATCACACACACACACACAATCCTTACAGTCCTAGAGGCTTTACCATCACTGTATGTATGGACAGAAGTGAGACCTAGCTCCTCCCCTTACCCTTCAGTGATTAGTGTCAGTGGCGAATAACATTGGCTTCTTGTCACTGGTGGTCTCCTAACTGAATTTCCCGTTCGTCTCACACAGCCTTTCCCGTAATTATGTAAATCTGTTGACTGAATCGGCGGCAGTTCGGGATTCAATAACATGTAACAAGTAGTGGGAGGAGGGACCCAGGCTGGGTTGGATCAGAGCTCCATGGCATTGGAGAGAGAGGGGGAGAGAGAGGGGGGGGGGGGGGAAGAGCTGGCTGAGGTTGGAGCCCTGCAGTGAAGGCATCACACATGGAAGGAATTACCCAGAGGGGGAGAGGAGAGAGAAGAGGACATGGATCAGGAGGAGTACAGATGGTGTACATTTAGGGTGGTAAAGGAAGTAGACTGATGTACCCTATGGAATATTATGTGTTTGTACGGTTGTTTAAAAGGGAAATAGGTGCAGGAAATGTAAAAAAAAAAGCTATCTATAAATATCCAATTGTGCTTGAACTTTTACTGTAATAAGGTCACTGCCAACATCAATAATTACATTTAAATGTTCATAATCATTCTCATTGGCTCCCAGTGCATTGTGGTCTAGATAATCATATTAGCATATTCACCAAACTCATTGTCTCACACAGGGAAATCAGAGAGTGCAATGTGGATGAGTCTCTGTACGGTATGTATATTACTGCACAATATCACAAATACCACTAGCATCATTTTGACAATGTTTGGGTTAATGAAGCATATTGCCTTAGGTTAATGCTTATTAGCCTGATAGTGGTGGAATAAACCAATGAAAACATGCTAAACTAGGCAGCCCAGGTGACACTTAAGTCACTCAAATAGTTGGCATCAAATCATTCGAGTCATTTGATTTTAATCTACCAGCTACTTAAACTCGTAGTAGTAGTAGTAGTAGTAGTAGTAGTAGTAGTAGTAGTAGTAGTAGTAGTAGTAGTAGTAGTAGTAGTAGTAGTAGTAGTAGTAGTAGTAGTAGTAGTAGTAGTAGTAGTAGTAGTAGTAGTAGTAGTAGTAGTAGTAGTAGTAGTAGTAGTAGTAGTAGTAGTAGTAGTGCTAGTAAACATGGCAGAATAATGACTGTCCACACATGCACTGATCTTATTGACTGACCTGTTCTTCAGTTGTCGAAAATTTCACATACACAAGGCATGTTTACTGTTGTCTAGACTAATAGAGGTGTGGAAGTGTCCATAATACTGGACCTAGTGGTGTATAAGGTCTGGGAAACATGTAGGGATGGAATCTGATCCTAACCACTATTAATAAACAATGAAGTGAAGACAGCAGGAATTATATTGAAATGTGGGGAGGAATTTCATAAACAACATAAGGGTTTCTGTTTATCTTCTGAAAAAAGTTGTCGTCATCTTGTCATCTTTGCCTCTTTTTGGATTTAACAGAACTCTTCTACTGTATAACTGCTAAACCTCGGTTTATATGGTGTTATTACT
This sequence comes from Umbra pygmaea, assembly GCA_016801145.1. Classification (NCBI taxonomy): domain Eukaryota; kingdom Metazoa; phylum Chordata; class Actinopteri; order Esociformes; family Umbridae; genus Umbra; species Umbra pygmaea. The sequence goes on along the minus strand of JACXGM010007007.1, from coordinate 14,282 downwards.
GTCATATGAAAATGTCTTACTAGTGAACATACCATTGTAATACATGTTATTTATTCTAGAGTAATGAAAGGTTCAGAGTACATTACTGATTTTAATGTTTAAACCTTAAGGGCTGGTTTCGCAGACAAAGATTAAGCCCTGGTCCTGAACTAAAGAAATCCAGATCGATGAAAATCTTTCTTGAGCTTGATTTTTTACTTCAAGGCCAGTCTTAATCTGTCTGAAATATTAGCCCAAATATTGGCAAAAATGTTACAAGTGTATGCCAGACTTGAAGTGATCTAAGCTCCCAACTCCGGTCCAGAAAAGGAACTTTGGCAACGGGGGTCTTAACCCTGCCTCGGCCTACTGTCTGTGCCCTTCCTCTCTGTATTCCCTACATACCATTGCAATCAAAATTATTCAACCCCCATTGAAAATTGGGTTTAATGTAAAAATGTACAGACTTTTAGCTGTTTACAATGGACAAGTCAAACAGAAGCAAATGAAATAGCCCTTCATGGCAAGCATATCTAGTACTTAGAATAGCTCACTTTTGCTGTTATGACCTGCTACAAACAAGATGCCTAGCCAAACATCAGCCTCTGGCAACGTTCCTAAGGAATATTAACCCATTCCTCTTGAGCAATGGCCTCCAGTTCTGTAATATTCTTGGGTTTTTGTGCTTCAACTGCCTTCTTCAAATCCCACCAGAGATTTTTTCTATGGGGTTCGAGTCAGGTGACTGTGATGGCCACTGTAGGATCTTCCAGGATGTCTTCTGTAACTAAGCCTTGGTGGAATTAGGCATGATGTTTTCTCCTAGGATTTCTAGATAATTCAATTAATCCATCTTGCCTTCCACACGCTGCAGGTTTCCTGTGCCAGAGAATGCAAAGCAGCCCCAGAGCATCACAGAGCCACCATACTGTGGGCCTAGTATTCTTTTCAGCCTGTGCTTCATTCTTCCTTCAGACATACCGCTGATCCATTGTGCTGAAAGTTCAAGTTTTGTTTCATCGCTCCAAAGAACAGAATTCCAAAACCTCTGTGGCTTCTTTACATGATTTTGAGCATATTGGAGCCAAACTTTCTTGTGCTTTTGGCTCAGTAGTGGTATAAGTTTTGGAGTTCTGGCATAGAAACTTTCTGCGTTTAGTATGCGCCTTACTGTGGTCACTGAAACCTCAGTGCCTGTTGCCACCAAGTCTTGCTGCAGGTCCTTTGCAGTCACTCAAGTGTTTTTCACAACCTGCCTTCTAAGAAATCTGGTTGCAGCCTTCGATCGCTTCCTTTTTCTACCCTGTCCAGGTAGTGTAACCACCGTTCTCTTAACTTTGAACTTGCAAACTATGCTTCCAACAGTGTCTCTGGGAACATTCCGTGCTTCGCTATCTTTTGTATACTGTTCCTTGTTAAGGGCGATGATATCTTCTTTTAACTTTTTTGACCATTCTTTTGACAAACATGACAATCAACAAACCCCTGGCCAGTCCATTTTGCTTGCATCTGTATCTATCTCCGTAGCTCCTGCTTCCTACTGTGAAAATGAAGGTTTCCTCAGAGAGTAGCGATTGGCTTTCTTTAATTTACTTGGTGCATAAAAGAAGAGGGGAAAATGTCTGTAGTATCAGGGAAAATGTCTGTAGTACCATGTTTGTGGGTTTGTACTTTTCGTACTACTCCCTTGGTTACACAGGGCAAGCTCAATTGATAGCATTCAAGGTATTTGAGAGAAAATAAATATTTTTTGTACAAAGTGTGGTAATGGTCAGGGATGCATATTATCAGTCATGAGAGAGCATTGCAGTCAGTCATGCGCTGTAATCTGTAGGAGTGATGCAAATATTATGAGACTCCACTGACGAATCAACCTGGACTTCATATCCCATGGAGCCTCACAGTGATGAATGAGGCTGCTAATGGTTGAGTGCCTCATAAAACCATTTTTTGTGTTTAGACCTGTCAGTCTTCTTGGCTTCATACAGGTTTGTGGTTAGGTTCACCAGCAGTGCTTTTTAAGAGATCAGAATAAGGGCAGTTTTTACCAAACAGAATGTTGCAGTATTCAGGCTGATTGCCATGCTAGCAGATTGCTTTTGTGGCTTTGTGAGGGAACCTGCACAAAAGAGAACAAAACAACAGTACAATGAAGGGTTGTCCCCATGTTGGTGTGCTGGATCAGATGAGAGCTGGAACCTTCCTCTTGAGACTGATTGGCAGCTTCATTGACTTTGTTAATTTGCCATCTCCAGCTGAGTGCTATTGAATGATAGCATGTGTTGATAGCCCCTCAGACTGGGCCAACACTAGCCCAGAAGAGTCCTATCTGAAGTAAATGCAAAATCATTGCAAGCTGGGAACTCCTTCCACGATAGAGTAAATATTATATAGTGGGTTTAATGTGTTATTGCATATTCAACCTTTGAAGTGAAAAAATATCTTGTTCTTTGAAGAATGTTGTTTGCCTCAGGCATATTTGGGTTAGAGTGGTGAGATATGTCATTGGACAGATGTAATAACCTTTGGTCCTTTGAGCTTATTCATTTTTACATAAATAGGTCCATTCTTGTAGGTCTTTGCCAAGCAGTCTGCCCTTAACCCACGGTTCATTTAAATGGGATTTGGCAGAGTCATCTGTAATCTAGAATGGAACAGCTAATGTAAGCAGTGTACGCTTGCTTCGAGTTGACAATGTCGTGGAGGAGGGGTCAGTGTAAGAAAAAGCGAAGGCCCAGGTTCTTAAGGATGAAACACTTTCTCATCCAAATGTAGCCATATTATATCCTTACATTTTTTTCTGGTTCTTCAGGAGGTTGGAATCAGAATTGTAACCAGCTTTGTATGGATTTCTTTGAAACGGTGGATGATTAAAACGGTGCTACCATTGTCTATCCATTTAAATTGACATTTTGATTTACATCGATGCATAGAGCCCCCTTTTATACATGAGGTGAGCCTCTCCAGATTTAGAAATAGTTTTGGTATATTGAAGACTTTGTTCGTTTGATTTAGAGCGCTAATATTTGAAAATGTAACTCCTGCATCTAGTTTTTGTTATGAATATGGCCCTTTAACTATTTGGTTTACCAATCCAATTGATTATTTTGTTTTTTCACAGGATTTGTTCTCCTGGTGTAGATAATACAATGAATAAGTGTGTGAATTGTGAGATCACCAGGGAATTAACTAAAACGATAAATAGAAATATGCATTCTACTGCTTTAGTATTCTTTCTATGAATAGCTTTATTAAGTATATCTTTTATCCTAGATGACTAGAATCTTGATCTGGTCTTTTTTGGGTTATGTAGAATGAGGACATTGACATCTTCATCATCCCATTTCATAGGGAGTCCGCATGACAGTTTAAAGTGTGTGCCCTTTAATATAGTATTATAGTGTAGTATAGTGTATTTTTAATAATTTTATTTATATTTTTTATTTGTATTTAATACAGGGAGAACAAGCTGAGACCAGAGTTACAGCTGTAACACAATAAATTGAAAAAAGTATAAAAATTAATAATAATAAAACCACTTGCATAGTAAAAACAATACACAAAAAACACATTAAGAGAAATATTCACAGTTAATGCTAAGAATGTAACAGACATTTCAACTGTTGTTGAAACCTCTAGCTTAAGTTTACTCTGTAAATCATTCCACTAGTGTGAGACAAGGTATTCAAATGCAATTTATTTTTCTCGTAAATAGATTTTATTTTGTATGTAGCCTGTACCGTTTGTTATCCTGTCCTCCAGCAGTTGTATCCCTTGGGCCATTTCATTGTAAAAATCAGACTCGTTTTTTTAATTGACGAGGTTGAACAATGGTTTAATAAATAATAGGACAACACTTAAAGTATTACTGATGACAACTTCTATAACAAAAGTGCTCTTCCTGTAACAACGAGTGATTCTCATTAGAGGCCATATTGTAGACATATGGTAGTATATTGTCGTGACCTCTACTGGGGGTTCGGAAGGCCACACCTGCTAAGGCCACTGTAAAGTGTACTGAAGTCAAACGTTCAGATGTCCCCTGATTGACCTCTACAGAGTCGGAAGAACTAGGTCTAACTCCCTCATTTAGTATGAGAAACACTAATACTATTGAAATGTTAACCATAGAAGACTGAATATTGCATTTGCTATCAGGATTAGTATTTAGAACTATTCTGATTTGAAAATCGTGGGAGTTGTTGATGCTGGGGTCAACTGACATCCCAAGGGCTCTGAGGCCTTGAGTTGAGTCTATATAACCCTGTGACATTTGTAAACTAACCCTGCTGATGAAAACCTAACCACATTACAGGTTTACTCTAGTGAGTCTGTTCCCCATCCCTGGTGAGGGTCTAGGCACACTGCTTGTCAAGTGATGATAATAACTATCGCCACTTAAACTGTTTTGACGTCTGTGCTGACAGACTGCCCGTCAAATAATCTGACAATGAATTGAGAGCGCTTCATTGCGATGGCCGGTCCGGCAAACCTGGTATGGAATGTCATTATCAATTAACTTCTTAACGGGCGAACGGCTTTGCCAGCTCTGATGGCCATTGGTTGTGTCAAAAAGGAAGGAAGGAAGCAATAAGTGCATGGCATGAAGCTGGGATGTGTTTACGTTGCTTCGCAGCAGAGCCTTTGGACAAAAACAAACATTGCCGCATGAAGTGATGGGTGGCATGTAAACCAGCTGGCCACAGAGGCTTTAGTCAGCTGAAGTGTGTTTATGTGATGTTGGGCCCCGGTTGGATTGAAGTAGCTGAGCTGTACACAGACTGCATTCCTTTTGCTCGAAGGCCCTGCTGTGAAGATGGTACCGGGACGTAGCCTTGACTCAGCTCCACTATTTGTGGTGAGCTGGTCGTTCACGCATTCTGAAATGCACTATGCGCGCACACACTGTACACAAAGGGCTCAACCCTGAGGAGACGTAGAAACACTAGCACACAGAATCCTCTGTGAAGTGCAGGTCAGGTGTCTGAATGGGGGACACGGCGGGGAGGGCTTTGGTACAACACTGTGAGGAGACCTGAGGAGAGGAGCTGAGCTGGATCCGTTTCAGTCAGTCCCCAGCTAGCATCACGTCATGTGAAAGAACACCCCCCAACACACACACTTCCCTCATTGTGGGTGCGGCCTCATCCAGGGACTCTCGCCTTACAGCTGTCCTCAATGGGCCGCGGGAATTTCTCACCCCGATCTGGTTAGCCTGATCACAAAGCACTCTGCGCAGACCGTGCCGGCCCACTGGTGACCAGGTGAAAAGGGACTTCCGCACTGTAAGAACTCCGCAAGGACCCCAGAGTTTTAAGCTGTCTGGATGAAAAATGGGAGGTGACTGGTTGCCGTATCAACATTGTACTTGTGTGGGCTAATTGAATAACTATTTGTGTAACTTACAATCTTGCTAAATAGTTGTTGAGCTAAAAGTGTTTGTTTTTACACTTGCATTTATTAACTTTTTCCAAATCAACCCTAATTTGGTCTAAAATCAAACCGGACATGTGATTTAAATATCGCAGGAAACCAAAATCTGAGTTTATTTCTCACCCGCTCAGTTGTGACAAGTTCCTAAACAACTTTCATCCTGTGTTCAAGGATGTGTTGTTGCTTTTAATTGAAAGTGACATCCATATTTATGTAATTTCTATCTTTCACATTTCAAGCTTCACTGTTATTTCCTAATGCTCTATGGTTGACAGACACCTTTTTCAATATTTTCCTTAAGTAGACCATGAAGAGTAGGACAGGGAAGGGACAGTTGTTTGTTTAGACCCAAGAGCTACACGCACACCCACACTATTCGATGCTCAGAGGACTCCATTAATGATATATCACTGCACAGAAACCAGGCCATGACCAAACACTCATTATCTCAAGAGCCTCCTACAAATAGCCTTGACGCGTTGACCAAGTAAAATGTCATTGTATTTAAAAGTAAATAATGTGTCGACCATAATGTGGCCACTAATGTGTCAGGAGATGTAACATCCTGCTGAATCATGAACCTACAGGACCATGGATATCCAGGAACAGGGTGGTTAAGCCCTGCTGTATAAGTGAATGTGTACAACAATAAGAAATTACAAGATACTTGGATATATATACTGTGTTTTAGAAGTTGACCGATTTATGATTTTTCAAAGCAGATACCGATTATTGCGAGACCGATATCGATTAATTGGCCAATTGTTATGATTATTAAAAATAATAACAATGACTATAATGTTGAATGAACTCAAATTAACTAACAGTTTCATTTTAAAATGAAACAATATTCAAACTCCACCATGAAATAAAGTAATACATAAAGTCAATCAGTAACTGAGAAGGATGACAGTAACTCAAGTAAAGAAAATTGTCTCTTGTGAAGCTGCGTGTGACCACTCTTCAGTCCATTTTTACTAGGCTTGTAAAAAGTTAAAAAAAATTCATAATGTCATCTTGAATATTTACATATTTACATTTACATTGACATTTTGTGTTTTGTAAATTTTACAAAAATGAAAGTGTAAATATTCAAGACGCCATTAATTGAATTTAATGGTACAATATGTAGTTTTCCAAAACAATAACAAGACGTATTTGCATTAAAAAAGCAAACATCACTATAACTATATTATATATATTAGTTGTATAGTTACATTATCCTAAATTTTTCCACCAACTTTCAAACCCAGAGAAATTTGTAATATAATTTGAAGACACGGGACAATTAATTTTGTCTTCCGTCAATGGCATCATATAACCTTTGACTGCTCTAGTTGTTCTAAGTTCCAGGGAACCGCCAAACATAACGTGAATAAAGTTATAATATTTTTAACAAAAATTACTTTATCAGTGAACATTTTTTTCTGCCGGAGACGCTAGATTGTAAGGTTGTCATTGATGACGATAACAAACCCATGATCCCACGCTACTTCCCGATGTCATCCAAGTACATCTTTTGTTATTGTTTTGATTGAGAGACCCCTACCGGCCAAACACATCAGTTCATTTGACTTCCTGATATGTATTTGTCCTGTTTTATTCTATCAACTCGATTCAAAGATCAACTTGCATTAAAAAGTAACATTTTGTATTTTCTAAAATGTTGCAGGGATGTAATTAAAGGTTTTTGGGTAACTTTAAGTGGCTGAGTTGGAAATTACCTAACATTTCAGCGTATATCTGATGTAACTTAACATTTATGTCCGTTTCCCCAGTGTATCTCCAGTGTAACATAACATTAACTTCAGGTTGTCCAGTGTAACCTGTTGACCAGTTGTGTTCATTCTATGGATAGAAACAGAGAAAGACCATTCGAGTCTCCCTGCCAAACAACATTATATACTTTATGGGTTTAAGTAGTGGAGATATTGATCTTGGCTGACCTTTTTATATCAGATTCCTTTTGGTCTACTGCGTGGATACTGCTGCACTGTCATTTTGGTCAAACCCAAAAGTTTACTGAGCCATGAATGGATCCTAGTGTTGTTCTGGCACAGTTTCTCTTTACAAGTAGAGGTTTTGACTTCTGTACTGTACACCACTCAGCCCACCTAACTTCATCTGAGCTGCTTCCCATTAAAATATAAACTAAGCAGACCACAAAGATTGGGAGGTCTGTGTTGATCCCATAGTAACCTCTGGTTCCATGGAGAGAGGTGTGTACTGAACCAGGATGCATGTGAGCGTACATGTACATGCATTTACTATGTGTGTGCTAAGATCAATCAATCAATCAAATGTATTTTATAAAGCCCCTTTTACAACAGCAGTTGTCACAACATGCTTTGACAGACACTAGGCCTAAAACCCCAGAGAGCAAGCAAAACGTGATGCACAGTGGATAGGAAAAACTCCCTAGTAGGTGGAACTGAGGAAGAAACCTAGAGAGAGGCTGGACTCAGGGGGGTGGCCAGTCCTCCTCTGGCTGTACCTGGTGGTTGCATTATTTATCAATATTGTATTATTTATCAGTGTTCAATTAGTGTCCATAAATGGAGATAGGAGAATAGGTAGGCTGTGACCACAGACTTTGTGTAGCATAAACACAATTCAGTGGCCTTGGGCAGGGACAACGGGACACACTCTGGAGATACTGTATACAGCTGGAGTCACCACGTGATCACCAACAGCAGTGACGTGGGCACCAGCACAGCGAGGTGGGCACAGAAGGGAGTCATCAGGCCACATTGTCCTGAAGTATGTACCAAGGGTTTGGGTCCTCCTAGGATCAACATGACATCAGAAATATTAGAGTGGGTGCATACTGTTAGGTCTAGTAACTCGATACAACTCTGACCCCAAAAAGAAATATATTAACAGTCTCTCGTGTCCCGTCAATTAATCTTGAATGGGGACTGACTGAGAAAGGACAGAGAGACCCTAGTCCCCCGGCACATAAACTATTGCAGCATAACATCTCAGGCTGAGACGGGGGACTGGAGATGTGGGCCTGCATAAAGAAAACTTTGGGCAGGAGCAAACAGGCATGATTCTGACCCACTAACATTGCCAAGACCACACCACCAAAGGGACACCAACAGACCGCAACCACCCTGAGAGGGTATAGTCCACACAAGTGTGGGGTATCAGGCAGGTATAAGACACACACATATAGATGAACACAAACATACATACAGTACAGTGCCCTCTACCATTATTCACATCCTTGGTGAAGATGCAAAAGTCATTCCTACACAGTAAAACTGTTAAATACAGAACACTAAGGTTAATGGTTTGATAATAAAACATTCTCCATCTATAATAGTTGGAGAAATTAGAATGTTGGTTACATTTTGGTTTCTGAAACTACAATTAGACATTGCCTCCATGCCAGCAAGCTTTTTGGATGTTGTTCAATAAGAAAGCCTTTACTCTTAACAAGAAATAGCATTTTTTTTGTAAAACATTGGAAAGCCTAATGGAACATGGTTCTATGTTCAAAAACAAAAATGTGAAAAAATGTTGGGGTACAAGGTAGTCTAGTGGTTAGGCCTGTAATTAGTGTCCGAAGGTCCCTGGTTCCAATCTTGAGTGGGACAGTGTTGTTTTATGAACTAGAAAAACAATTTCAGTACATTGGCTCACAGGAATAAGAAAACATTAGTCCATTTCATCTGGAAGCAAAACTACACTGTCAATGTAACACAGTTAATGTAGCTACAGTAGGATGTTTTCTTCAGACTGTTGACTTTTGCAAGAGAAAAGAGATCTTTGAAAGCTCTGCCAAAACCCTTTTAGTCAGAATTTTGTTTTGGAATATGTAAATACATTATAATATAATAATAAAACATGGTATTTATTTAGCACTTTTCAAGGACTGAATATTTCTTGTGCATGGAACCAGTTAGATAAATAAAAAAAATGGAACTTACTCCAAAACAACTGTCTGGATGATGCTTCAACATTAAAAGCATGTGTAAAACGAGGTCTATGATATATTAAAAAACAAGATGTCTTTGTATGTAACAGTACAATAGGGGGAATAAATCGAGATCTGTTAGGCAGTAAGCACCAGAGGTGGGTTTGTGGTGTAAAAGAGGAACGGTCATGCAGGAAAAAACCTTGGGTTTTGGGTGGTAAATATGTGATGATAGAGCTGTTTTGCTTCAAAATATTTTTTTATTTTGTTCATCTCTACCAACGGTGGCAATAATTGTGGATGTGCACTGTAAAGACACATCCTGCTGAGCTGTGTCTGCTCTGGCAGTGGTAGGACGCACCACATGGTATTGCCAAAGCACAGCATTATGGTCCTGACACAATATCACATCTAAAAGCTATTTGGATGAATATATTGAGATGACTGCAATTTTACTGTTTACACTTGAAAATAGTGCCTTTGGCCCCGGGCCTCAATCGCTTTTCAGAGAATAGTGTTACATATACAGTACATAGATATGGGATGGAGAGAGGGATAGCCTGGGATGGAGAGAGGGATAGCCTGGGATGGAGAGAGGGATAGCCTGGGATGGAGAGAGGGATAGCCTGGGATGGAGAGAGGGATAGCCTGGGATGGAGAGAGGGATAGCCTGGGATGGAGAGAGGGATAGCCTGGGATGGAGAGAGGGATAGCCTGGGATGGAGAATGGGTGTGTCAGTTGAACAGCTAAGGAGTGAAAACAGATGTGAACTGATCAGAGGGTGTCAGTGAGTGGCAGTGACACAGGGTCAAGTGAGATGTATGGCTGACGTGCAGCGTGGGGCTGCTTTGCTGTTGGAGAACCAGAGATTAAATAAAGTCAGAGGACAGTCTGAGGGTGGCTATGAGGACACGCCTTCCTCAATATGTTTGGGATGCTGTGATTTCTTTAGTGATGTCATTACAGCTGCATATTGAATTACCTGTTGGCCAGTCGGACTCTGGCACACGTCCCTGTCAGTCATTGATGTTGATTTCATGACAGATAGATGGAAGACTTTAGAGAAAGAGGGATATAATCTAGCCCATGGGCACCCAGATAACTTGGAAAGAGTGAGAGAGAAATTGATAGGGTGCTCTGTGCGGTTTGACCCCATCTCTTCCAGATGTTCGGCATTCTGTCTTCTCACCGCCCACGTCTTATCTCCCTCTCCACACACCTTTCCACATTAGAGATGTCTGTTAGTATGGTTGGAGAGACTGATTCCCATTATGTGAATAATAGTCCCCAGGGAGAAGTTAGAATGCTTTAGATATGAAGAAGGACGGTTTACCTCGGTCTCCCTGAAGTGTAGTAATTCTCTGCCTTGTCCAGAGACATCAAAAACTACAGAATCATGGGAATGTGTGAAAAAACAAATATTTTAAGTTATGGCTCGGTATAGTATGGTATGGTTGAGAAAGCGTCCGTCGTTGCTAATGTATGCTTTGTTTTTCATTCCCAGCTGAGATACCAGCATGGCCTGTCCACTCCAGACCTCCGCCAGACCCTGCCAAACCTCAAGAACTTCCTGGAACACGGTCTTCTAGTCCGATGGTAAGATGAGTTACTCTCACACTCTGAGTGTCTTAGCTACCCCACATAGCAATCTGGTCCACCGTTTGTATACTACGGCTTGTTCCGATTAGTGTTTTAGTAGAAAAAAATTGCAGTATGCCATTCTAGATGGTTCCTAGGTTTCTTTGAAACCTGGTCATAGAGTTCAACATCACATACTTCTAAACTTCCTGTGTTTGTGTGTAATGTTTTCATGGGGTTAATTCATTCATGACACACAATTGACCTTGTAGGATATCTCCTGATCTCAGGCCTCAGGCATTGAACAACCCCACCATAGACCCTGAGCCTCAACCAATAGGAGGGATTAGAAACACTTCCAGACTACATCCGCTGGTCCAACGTCACACAAGATTGACTTGAACGGGGACACCTAGTAATTCTAATGATACCACCCATCCGTTCAACTCCATCCATTCAGCCCTATAAAAGGGGACACGCTGTTCTTTCAGTTGCTCTGCTCTCCCAGTGTCAGTGAAGGGTAAAATGTGTGTTACTTTAATTGAATAATCTTTTGTTTTGAAAGAGGCCATGCGAGGAAACAGTATCCCCCCCTCCATGGAAGTGGTAGCTTTTAAGAGGTTAGAGGAAGCCTGTTGAAAGGTGTGTGTCTGCTTGTTGAGCCTGCGCATGGTGTAGGCAGGCTGGGGAGGAGGCTAGATTCCTCTGCCAGACAACAAGGCCACAGGGGTTGGAAGTGTTCCACTGGGTTGACTAAAGGGTCCCTTGCTGAGAACTATAAAAGTTCTGTTTCCATCTCCGGAGCTGACCTGACCATTCGCACTCAGACACACATACATGTACTCGGGAACACGTAGATTGTTCTGTTCCTCAAGGTCCCGCTGTACAAAAGCACACACAGGGCCTAAACTCACAGGCTGTGGGTGTCTGCTCACACTAAGCTCAGGCTTGTAGCACCCTGTGTGTCTCTGTGTGAGAACTTTCAGTAAATCTTTACAGGCCATAAGTTAAGGCGTCAATACAGGACCCACACAGGTCTCCCTCTAACTGAGTCAGACAGACGGTACGAGGGGACAGGAAGGCGGTCTGCCTGGAGCTCTCTAGCGGGGGGGGACACATGCGTTCATTCCTGCTCTCCATTTGTATGGGACTTCTTTTATTGCTTTTCCTCCCCACCGTATCGCTTCCAGCCCCCTCCCCTGAAAAAGCCTCAATTCAGATAGTATTTCCAGCGGAGGGGCCAAGCGTATGAAATATGGATGCATAAAAATGTTGCGCAGCAGCTGCAGGGAGTTAAGCAGTAGGCTGTGAGGGGGAAAGGGGTTCGATATCCATTCCCCTCCCCTCTAAACGGGCTGGTGTTGAAGCAAGGGCCTGTCTGAGGGAACATTTCCATCGCCGAACTGTGCGGAGGCATTTCCCCCACCATATAGAGCTAATTTAGCATGCACAATAAGCTGACTAGGAGAGCTCTGCATGGGAACACGGGCTTTAGCCAGAGGACTTCATTGGAAACGATAAGGGTGTGTTTAAAGTCTGTCCTGTATTTCTTCAACGTTTCAACACAGATCCTTTGCAAAATGACTCAAGACTTCAGATCTGTGACACTGGTGTAGAGAAGTTCAAAGGCATGTTAAACACTTACCTTGAAAAGACCTACGATTTCACAGGACTAAGTGGTAAAGTCTCTTTAGAGATACAGTGAATTACAGACAGAAATAGAGGGACAGTAAAGACAGTGTTAATGTATTCACGTAAATGAGGATCATGAACAAAGGCAGTGTTTCTTGCTTTTTAAATGGAACACGCCGCTAAGTTTAGAACACATGCATTAAGCTACTATTTGTGTCTCCACATTGATGGAAGCCCTGGCAGAGGTTCACGGGTCTTAAGCCCAGGCTGTTGGTCCGGGGTTGGGGTGAGAGGGCTGGATGATTGGACACAGCCCAGTCTCCGGCTGCTTCCCTGGTGGTTCTAAAGAACCCCACCCCACATAACCCCTGGTGAGAGAACAGTGATAACAGACATAAATCTACATCCACACATAGAGACACAAGCGTACACCCCCTGACTCACACACAGAAAAACATATAAAGACACAGAAACACACAAAAGGGTGTTCCTAGCCTTAAACGTACAGGACGTGCACGTGTGACACAACCACCCCCTGAATTTGAATCAGTTATTGAACGTGGTTTGCACTTCTAGCCCATTTGGGTTCTCATCATGTGGACACTGTTGCCACAGATTCCCAAAACACTCTTCAGACAAAAAACAAACTCTAAATTGGCTCATATACTCAGGTGTGCCAGCTCAGGGTTAATAACACAATGTTAAACTTCTATACGGGCCTAAATAGAGATTCCAAAAACCCTGCTGAGGTTCTCACCTCTGGATGGTTTGAACGGTGTCAACATCAAGGCCGTACAGACCTGCTGAGAATGAAGTCAAATACCATTTACAATGTAGTTACTATTGGCAACAGTCTTAGTGTTTATACTATCAACTTGTACAATATGTTTTACATTCTGTGGTGATTTTTATGTGAGGCTTTTGTTGTTCATCATCAAAAGGCCAGATTTGTAGACCATCTCTGTTATAATATGTTCACTTAAATTTCCCTCAACCCCATGTAGTGATTATTACAATATTTCAGTTCCCCCATTTGCTTTAGTACCTCCTTTGGGATTTTTGGTTGCCACAACATCAAAGCCTGTATCATAACAGTGTGCGTTTCGGCCCTGATCATTGCTCCTTAGCAGGAAATGGATATGAATGAAGCTTTGCTTTAAGGTCAAAACCCGGTCTGTGTAAGGGTGAGACAGTGGAAAATATTTTGTTTAGTAAATTCCTGGCCTGCCTGGAATATCATAGGCTGAGTGACACAGACAAAGAGGAAGTAAGACCCCTTTAAAGCAAACATGTTGTGGTGAGAAGTAGGCCTATCCTCTATCCTCTCCTGCCAACTTGAGGGCTAATGATTTAGACAGAGCACTCAGGTAGCTTCTACGTAGTGAAAATCATTGACAAGAAAGTCTGCTGGGGCTTAGGAGTACTAGTAAAATATTATGATAAGTTAGAACATGTTGGGTCCCTTTGGTTGTAAATTACAGTACCTCCAATGTCCACCCTGAGACGGCAACCTACATAACCAAACTGGTTATACTACCATTGCTAACAAGTAACCATAATGCACATTACAACCTACCAGACCATATCCAACTAACCATATTCTAAAATTCTGTGCAATGTAACCGACATACTATACAATACAACTAACATACTGTATGATACAACCATTCTAAAATACTGTGCAATGTAACCGACATACTATACAATACAACTAACATACTGTATGATACAACCATT
>JACXGM010007006.1:6323-31627 GCA_016801145.1 Umbra pygmaea | reverse complement strand
TCGAGTTAGAAGCAAGGTTTCTGAGTGGTTAAGGTTAGGTTAGGGGTATGGGAAAGGCTTACATCGAATTAACAGCAAGGTTTCTGAGTGGTTAAGGTTAGGTTAGGGGTTTGGGAAAGGCTTACATCGAATTAACAGCAAGGTTTCTGAGTGGTTAAGGTTAGGTTAGGGGTTTGGGAAAGGCTTACATCGAATTAACTGCAAGGTCTCACTGTGCGCCAATCGCGGACCTTTCCGTGAAACTGCCACGGAATTTGATCCGTGTCCATTTCACAGAATTTTCGGCCATTCCGTGGAACTGTCACGGATTCTGAGGTTCATATTCCGTGGCAGTCTCACGGATTTCTAGGAGATCAGGCTGACAGAGTAGATGTCTGAGTAGAGGTAGCTTACTACAGAGTAGATGTCTGAGTAGAGGTAGCTTACTACAGAGTAGATGTCTGAGTAGAGGTAGCTTACTACTGAGTAGATGTCTGAGTAGAGGTAGCTTACTACAGAGTAGATGACTGAGTAGAGGTAGCTTACTACTGAGTAGATGTCTGAGTAGAGGTAGCCCATCCTGTCCTCCCTGGTTGGACTGAGAGACTTGGAGTCCGAAAGAGACTTCTGTCCAGGCTTCAGCATCCTGGGGCCAGAGGAAAACCTGGAGGGGTCAGCAGTGAGCATCTTCTGCCCCCCCTCCATGGCTTTACTGGGCGAGAGTGGTGACACGGGAGAGTAGAGCACTCTGGGGGATTTGGTGGCAAGGTCTGCCTTCACTGGCGAGTGGCGCCTTCGTTCTGCTTCTGTTTGGCAGCTGAGACTGCCTCCTCTCTGGGAGTTCTCTGGGGCTGAGATGTGTTTGATGATCTCCACCTTAGTGTCCATCTGTATGCCAGGGCGTTTGATACTCCCAGAGTGGTCAGTCTGGACTGAAATCTCTGCTACCGTCTGGATAGCTATGCTGGAGACCTTAGAACTGCTGTGTTTTCCCTCACTACTGTGCCTGTTGCAGCGGGAGCGCCGTCTCGACCTGGTAGGCATGTCCCACTCGTCCTCCTGGTCCTCCTCATCATCAGTCTGAATGCAGCTGTCTACACCCCTCCGGTTGTTTCTTTTCCTCCTCCCGACATGTGTCCTGTCTAACGAGTCCTCATCATCTGTCTGGACCCCACTGTCCACTATTCTCCTCCCTACCACTCCTGTTCCATACCCTTGGTCGCCAGGCTGCTTAGACCCTGTTGATTGTTTCCTGCCGACTTGCAGCTGGTCTTGACTGCCACCCTCTTTCTGTACCCCACCTTCTAGCTGGGTGACAGCCGATGAGGTGGTGGACTCATCCCTAACAGGCCAGTATTGGCCACTGTCCCCTACTCCTGCATACTGCGCCTCTAGCAGGTTGTCTGAGGATCTTATTGTACCATAATGTTCCTGTAGCTGATGCTGTAGCTGCACCTGTAACTTTTGGATCTGCTCTAGCTGTTCCCTTTGCTGGTTGTACGTCTCTTGCTGAGCTACTAGGTGGGCCCGGTGCTCCTCTTCTTGTTGCATTAACAGCTGCTGCTTCAGAGCCTATAAAATAGAAATACAAAAAACATTACTGTAAATCCAAAAAACAATAACATTACTGTCCATCAAAAAATGATAACATTACTTTCCATCCAAAAACGATATAATTTCTGTCTATCCAAAAACAATAACATTACTGTATATCCAAAAAACATTAACATTACTGTCATCCAACTAACAATAACATTAATGTCCATCCAAAAAAATGATAACACTACCATCCATCCAACTAACAATAAGATTACTGTCCATCCAAAAAAACAATAACATGACTGTCCATCCAACAAAAAATAACATTACTGTCCATCAAAAAAATAACATTACTGTCCATCCCAAAAAATGATAAAATTACTGTCCTTCCAAAAAGCAATAACATTACTGTCCATCTAAAAAACAATAACATTACTGTCCATCCAACAAGCAGTAACATTACTGTCCAGCCAAAAATATAATACCATTACTGTCCATCCAAAAAACAGTAACATTACTGTCCATCCAAAAAACAATAACATTACTGTTCAACCAAAAAACAATAACATTACCGTCCATCCAAAAAACAATAACATTACTGTCCATCCAAAAAACAATAACATTACTGTCCATCCAATTGGCCATCACCTTGAAGTAACAGATTATAAGAACATTAATATCAGTAAGCATGTGCCAGAGTTTAGTCAATAAAAACTACTCCCCAAAAAATCTTCTTTTAGCACGAAGCATGGTCATGACAAAATACCTCTTAGTTCAGAAGTCATGCACACACATATGCATACCTGTAGCTCCTCTAGCTCTCTCTGCACCATAATCTGCTCCTGTTCGCGATAGCGTTGGATCTCCTGCCTTTCCCACTCTAGCTCCTCAGCCAGACACAGCTGCTTCAGTTTCTCTAGCTGTAGAAACTCCCTCTCCATTTGGTACTGTGTGATCTTGCTGTCCTCCAGGCTAGGGAACATGGGCGATGATGCCAGGGCATCAAGAGAGGCTGCGATGGCTTCCAGAGTCTGGTCAGAGTACAGGTCGGGAAAGCCTGTCATTATATCAGCCAAAGCACTGGGCAGCAGGTTTTTGGGCAAGCCAGTGTCCACGCTGAGGATCTGTTGCCCAGGGTCAGTGGTGACGCTGAAGCCATAGGGGTGTAGAGCTGGTGCTGGTTGCTGCTGGAGGGTTGTGGTTGGGGGTAGGGTGGCGCTAAAGATGGACCCTGGCTGCGTGGTGATGGCATATGTAGAAGGAATATGGGTTGGTATAGAAGTGTACACCATTCCATCTGAGGATCTAAGGACACTATAAGCAGGGACCTGGGAGTATGGAGCAGTGGATATCCCAGTATATGCACCAGCAGCTTTACTGGTGTAGTCTAGAGCTTCACCTGTCATAATCGGTCCAGAAATTAAGGTTTAGGTTAATGAATGTAACACTGTATACGTACATGTTCTGTACAAAATTAAAGCTATCAGATATTATTCTTATATGCATGCAAGTATCCTCAGTCTATCCAGCTAGCACGATGCAAAACCAAAAAAGTTTGGGAGAACACGTAGGCATACACATGCATCTGTATAAAAAGAAAAAGAAAGAAAAGACACAAGAAATTAAGATATTTTCATCAACATATTTTCACAGATCATGCAAAAGTCCAGTAAATATCAATTCAAAGTACAATTGAAAAAGAACAGTGATGAGGTGAAACTAAATAAATGAATAACTAGATTTAGACGAATAAAGCAAATTCAAGCAGACATAAAGAAAAAAAGGGGAAAAAAATATATATTGCAGATATTTGTGTGTACCATACTAACCTGTTGACATATTAGCAGCTGTCAGGTCGATTGCACTGTCTGAGGATCCACTATAGTCATATCCAGTCTTTCCATCATAGAGGAACAGTCTAGCATCAGCCAGGTTGGTCTCAGACATGGCCTTGCCATTTATAACCTTCATGCCGTAGACCTCATGGTCATCTCTGTAGCCAAATCGGTTGTCAGGCTGGGTAATAATTGGCGGCTGAGTCCTACAGCTCCCTGTGAATGGTAGCTTGTAGATGACATCACAGCATACATTTCTACCAGATGTCAAATCTATGGGTGTTGCATCATCCTCCACGATGGCAGTCACCACACCCGGGCTGGTGCCGGACAGTGTCACCATGGCCCTGAGGGGTTTTGAGGAAAGATCTACAGCCCCAGCAGGCTCTGACACCATGATCCCTCCATTGGTAATAACGGGGCTTACAGTCAATGAAAGCCTGCTATCTTCTGTGGAGGCTGCGTAAGACCGGTTAATTGGTGTCTCTGTGTCTGCTACTGTGCTGACGTTTGAGGGGGATTCCACACGCCGATACACTATCTGTGCCAGAGGCTCAAACGGTTTGTATGTGGTGAGAGGGAGTGGCATTGAGGCAACACAACCCTGCAGATCTAATGGCTTTTCTGCAGGCTCATTGGTATATGAGGCAATGGTGGCTGAACAAGTGACGATAGTGATGCTATCAGTTACGACTGATAGTGTTGTGGACGGGGTGAGTTCAGCACTTAGATTTACTATCTCTGGCTGCACTGCAGTGTGTCGACCACTATAATCACTAAAGATGGACTGTCGACTCGAATCATGAGGTGTTAAGTCCATTCCTGAATTAGTCATCTTTACACCGACCTTAATTGTGCGGAGGTCAATAGCATCACTTGAGAATATCTTCCCATTCTGCTTAAGAGAGGGCTGAACTTTAGCCAGGTCTGGCTGGATGGTGATGGCCACAGTATTGGAATCGACAACCGGAGCCAGCCTTTCATGGACCACAGATACAGTGGTCCGCTGGACCTCTGTAGTGACAACCTGAGTAACCAGGCTTGGCAGGCTCTCGGGCGGCTGGGACGAGGTGGAAATAGAGGAAGAGTACAAGTGGCTACGGCTGGAAATCACTTTTTCAGGACCGCAAATCTCCTGACTCTCAATTGACTCCTGGTGGAACTTCCGTGTGATGGTGACTGGGGCCACAGGGATAGTCTGGGGAATGTCCTGGACAGAGGGAACTGACATTATTTTGTTGTATGATTCATTTGTTATAATTTCCAGGGGGTTCTCATACCCTGATGAGTAACTGAGGACATCTGATACTGCCTGAGGCGGATGCACTGATAAGGGTATGGATGCTCCCCTGTATGGGACTTGGGTCCCATATGCCTCTACAGGAAACTCTGTATCTGCAGGCATTGTGATACCCTGGGCCAAACTTTGGGGCTGCTGCATTGTTATTGAAGCTCTTTCTGTAGAGGAAATATCTGCAGTTGTAATATGGATTGGTGGTTCATATTCAGATGTGTAGGCCATTCCTTCAACAATTGCATATGGCTGCCCTGCACACGATATTATCGATGTCGTTTTTGTGGCCTCAGTTGATATAACCTCCGTAGGCATTTCATACTTTAAAGGTGAAGTCATAAAGCTGCCCCCTGCTTGTGCATTTGTTGCAATTGATGAAATAGATGGTCTTTCCTGCTGTATTAACATGGTTGATGCCTCTGTCATGGTTTGTTGCAGCTGCATTTCTGATGGTTTTGATGGCTTTCCAGGCATGCCCTCAGTTGAAATCACCTCTATAAGTGATTGTGATTGATGCATGGTTGAGGGTGTCACTTCTGTGTGGACTTGGCCGGTGAAAGCTTCAATAATGTCTGGTTGCAGCATTGCTAATGGTATAGATGCTCTTCTAAACATGGTCTCAGATAAAACCACCTCTACTGGTGGTGCTTTTATGTCTGCCTGGACTTGGCCTGTAAAAGCTTCAATTGGCATCCCGTGCTGTAAGGACATTGCTGATTCATTTGCTGTAGTTTGTGGTTGCTGATTTTCTGATGGTATTGATGCTCTTCTAGAAATAGCCTGAGTTGAAATTACCTCTATTAGTGATGGGGACTGATGTATGGTTGAAAGGGTAGCTTCTTCGTGGGCTTCCTTAATGATAGCTTGAACCGGTATCTCCTGCTTTATATACATTGCTGATATATCTGTCACAGTTTGTGGGTGCTGCATTTCAGATGTTACTGATGCTCTTCTAGACATAGCCTGAGTTGAAACCACCTCCGTCAGTGACTGATGGATTGTTGTGGAAATAGTTTGTGTGGGCATTACTGATACCTCTGAAATGGTGTGCGGTTCCTGTATTTCTAATGGCATTGGTGTTCTTATAGAAATCCCATCAGTTGAAACCACCTCTGCAGGTATATTCTGCTGTGATGGTAAAGCAATTACCTCAGCCACATATTGTGGCTCCTGGGGTACTGCAGGTATTGAGATCCTTCTTTCAGAGCCTTCAGTTGTAGAAATGTTCACAGAAAACAGTGGCTCTGTCATTACATCTGTCAGTGCCTGTGTTGGCTGTGCTGTTGGTGGTATATACGGTTTCTTAATGGGAGCTGGGACACTGTGTGCCTGAATAGGCATCTCTGAACCTGCTGAGACTGTCATTACCTCAGCCACACCAATTGGAGGCTGCACAGCCGATGGTATGTAAGGCAGCCCAGATGTTTCTATAACAGTGACTCCCTCTAGGGGCATTGCTATTTCGACTGGCACTGCTGTTACTGGAGGTGGTGGTTGCCGCAATGAGGGAACTGATGCTCTCCCAATAGTTGCTTGGGCTGAGAAGGCCTCAATGGGTGACTGCAGTTCTAACGGCGTAGTTCTAACCCCCGGGCCTGTCTGCTGTGTGGAGGGGATGGACCCTCTCCTGATGGGTGCTTGGACAGTAATACTCTCTGTAGGGGTGCTAGGCTCAGAGGGAAGTGTTATCACCACATACGTCTCCAGACACTTAGAGTACCCGGGGGACCGAGGAGACCTAGGTGAGGTAGCACTCATCTTAGTCTCAACAGGAGTGGTTAAACTCAGAGACAGGGCACTGGGAGGTTCTCTGGTTCTAGGCAGTGTTGTTGCTGTGAATGACTGGGCTACACTGGCTTTTGGAAGCCCTTCTCTAGACCTGGGAAGTGTGTGGCTGGCAGTGGGAACTACTGGAGGTTTCACACTTTCTCCTGGTCGGTGACTGAAAACCAGCCCTGCAGGGATGGACACAGGCTTGGGAGGGACTGGTGGAGGGGCAGAGGTCTTGTGTACAGGACCGGGGCCGATATTTTTTACAGTTGCCGGTGCCATTGACACACCAGAGTAAACAGTCATCCCAGTTGGGACTGAAGGTGGGATAGAAACATATGGCTTTTTGGGGTAAACAGCTGGCTTGGGTAGAATAGCAGGAGGCGGTGGATGAGCGGGAAAAGGTGGTGTACCTATAAATGTGTCTGAGCTAAATACAGCATTAACAGAGGGGGCAATAGGGAAAGGAGAAACACTTGCAACCACAGGCCCAGCTGCCATGTGATTACTGCCTTCAACCACAGATGGGGTAGTTATTGGAACTACGTTTGCAAGGTCTTGTGTTGTCTGGCCAAGCACTGACATGTTCTCTTCATTGGGGACTACAATGACCACGTGCCCCTGTCTGGTTGCGGTCATCATGACCTCAGGGTCAGAACCACTCTTTGGTTTAGCCTGCTCCACCTGTGGCTGTATATCCACCACCACAGACTGTATGGGCTGCCCATGCAGACCTGTTCCCATAGCTGTAGTGGTGGTCATGGTCGGGGAGACATGTTGAATGGCCCTGATTGAGGTAGGCTCCGCTGAAGTCTGCGGCAGGGAAACCGATGTAGAGCGAGGTGGTGGAGGTGGTGGTTTCTTTTTGGTGGAGGCTTGTCTTTGGATTCGCCGTGTCCCAGAAGCAGGGACTACTACTGGGGTTGAAGATGAAGCAGCAGTTTGGGAAGGGACTGACTGCACAGCTGTGGCTGGGCCTGGAGCTGGGGTTTGATGTGATACTTGAGAGGTGGTAGTAACCAGGTCTGGCATTTGGACTACAACTGGAGCTGGGGCTGGAGTTGGAGCAGAGACTGGAGCAGACAGTGGCATAGCACAGGGAGCAGCGGGAACTGGCGATGGAGCTGGAGATGGTACTGGGCTTAGTACAGGTGTTGGTGCTGTGACCTGCACTGAAGGAGGACCCTGAGCAGATATCTGAAATGGAGATTTAACCAGGTCTGGCATTTGGATAACAACTGTGTCTGAGGTCTGTTTCACCACTGGGTCATGGGCTGCTGAAGAAGTAGTTGTAACTGATGTTGGTGGACCTGTCATTATGTCTGAGATTGTGACTGTTGGGGAAACAACCATAATGGGGGCAATTGAAGGAGGGGATATATCAACAATATGCTGAGCATCGAAGGGTGCCGCTTGTATAGCCAGCTCTGGTGTAGGAGTAGAGACTGGAGTAGAGTCAGAAGAGAGAGGACTTCGAGCTTGGAATGATAAAGAGGATGTCTCATTGGAAGCTTGAGTTGAGTCTGGTGACGTGGGTGGCGATACTGGAGATTTAGGTGACACACTGGTGCTTATACTGGGGGCTAAAACTGTCTCAGTGGCTGAGGAAGTAGTTGGAGGTGCTTTAGCCAGTGGAACCTCAGACATGACAGGGATGGGTTGAATGTCAGCTGCCTCTGTTATTGATCTATTCTCAGACACCGGAGAGGACTCTACCTCTTCTTTTGTTTCGGATTCATCGCTAGGGGTAATATCAGAGGATACTCCCACTCCATACTCCTCTATTATACTGTCATCTGTCTCATCCTCTCCAGAGGAACACTGTGTGATCTTTAAGTCTGGGATAGGGAAAAGAGCTCTCCTCATCAACACATCCTGAAGACCTGTTTGCTTGGCAACATCTACATCAGGTCGTTTTGGAGGTTCAGATGGCCGAGGTGGAGCTGGACGTTTCTTTCTCTTCACGTATGTAGAATCAGCATCTAACATCGGCCTCTCTCCCTCTGCCTCACCTACTCTGCAGCTCTCAGCGGCAGCAGAGGATGGTGCAGTCACATGTATCTCAGGATTACCAATGTCCATAGCTGACTGAGCCTTCTTGAACTCCTGCTCTATCAACATCAGTTCCTTCTTCTTCTGAATCATCTCCTCATAAACTTCTTCAGGAGACCTCAAACCTATTTTCACTGGCTCTTTAAAAGGGTCTTGATGAGGCTGATCCATTTGAAATGAGCAATGTATAGCTTCAGGCTCCTCCACTAGAGATTCATAGAGGTAGTCTTCTATGGTCATTCCTCCATACAGTGGCTCTATCTCGGGGACTGGCTCTGTCTCTCCTTTAGGAAAACTAGTTTTCTTAAGCATCTCCTCGTAAGCCTCCTCTGCACTCTTAAGTGGCTTTGCAATGCTAAACTTCTCTCCCTTTGGGACAGCTATTCTGGCCTCTGTGTGGAAGGCATCTGAATCAGACTCCATGCTAGGAGAATAGTCAGAGCCTGATGCCCTGTGAAAGGCTTCCATCTCCCTAGCTTGCTTAACCTTTTCAGTGGGTAAAGCATCTTCAGTAGGAGACAAGATACTGGGTGAGGTAATATGGTGTTCCAGTCTCCTCTGAGCTCGCAGTTCATCTTTATCCCTCTTGGACTTCTTGGCACTCCTCTTCCCCTGATGTTGGTCCAACTCCTTGTGTTTCTCCTTCTCCCTAATGTGATCCTCTTCATCCCTGAGCTCTTCCTCCTCTGATGAGTCCTCAATTGTGGAGATGGGCTGGCCAGCTTGCCTGTGTTTTGCCTTGCGGTGCTGTTTCCCCTCACTGGTTCTTTTGTGGGAGGGGCTGCTGTCACTGTCCTCCTCCAGAGAAGATGCTGAGGTAGGGGATGTTCCGGGGGTAAAGCTAGACACCTGGACACTAGATGACCCTTCACCTTTGGACTTGTCCTCCAGAGACTCTGTGATGCTCTCACCATCAGCTTCCCCTTCTATGCTCGTTGTTCTTTCCTTCATAGGCATGGCTTTCTTATACACAGTGGTGCACTCTGTAAGCTCAGAACTTCCTACAGTGGTTTTAGACTCAGCCACTGGGAGAGGTGATCTCCTGGGTGGGCTGAAATCAGTATCCATACTGTCTTTCTGTAGCAGAGGCTTGGCTGACGGGTTATCTACCTCAGCCTCCATGGTCTCCTCCTCTCTGCTCTCTTTCTCAGTTTTTTCCTCCTCTGAGAGAGACATCTCCTCCTCTCCAGTCATTCCAATTATCTGCCTGCGGATGAACTCCTCCTCATCCACAAATGACTCTGGGCTGTCCAAAGGGCTGTCTGTAGGGCTGCCTGCTTTGTAGTCCTCGCTGCTAGACGAGGCTGCTGTGCTGACCGCTATTGCACTTAATTTCCGTCTCTGAAGCTGGGGTGACGGAGAGGCATCACTTCCGCTGCTCTCCTCCATTGGAACATAACTCAGACGCCTCTTCTCTCCAGTCATCTCCTCTTTGGCAGGCATGACCTTGTCAGAAGTCGTGTCCATCATTGAGACATCTCTGACTGATTGGAATTCCTTCAGCTCTTCCTCAGAAGTGTAGGAGCCCTGTGAGATAGGAAGTATGTCTGGTCCCTCCTGAGACTGGTCACTATGTTCCTCAGTCTTTTGGTCAGCATCAAACTCACTGGCTTGGCTAGATGGCAATTCAACTACTACTTGGTCACCTGAAAGGGAGGCAGAGGCCTGCTCTTTCACCAGGTCCTGAAAACAAAAGATGCATTAGAATATAGCGAAATGAATCATCATAAAAATGCATTGTACACTTTTTGTGTATTTTAGGTTATGGCTAGAATAAATTATGTAGTTGGGAGAATGGTTAACAACTACGGTAGCACTTTGTATTCCTTTGGGATCACAAAATCCAAGAAAAATACATTGGTTAAAATTGTTGAAGAAAGACTTGCCTTCATAGTCCCCTCAGTGGGAAAATGCAAATATTTAGGAAGGACATCATCTATCTTTTCAACCAAAGGAGTGGCCCCTTCCTTGATGGTAGCTGCTATTGGGACTGGCTGTGGAGTTGGCCTCTCAACCTTCTCTTCTGCTTTATCAACATTTGCCTCTGCAAGTTTACATAACACTGCAGACTGAGCCTTAGTAGCTGGAGTAATAGCAATATCAGTAGCTACTGTGGTGGATAGAGAGGCATGGTCAGTCATGTCTTCAGTCACTTCGACAGAGGCAAGATGAGCAGTTACTGCTGTAGCCATTGTCTCTGTTGGTTCTGATTTAGGTAGTACAGGTTTGGGCAGCTCAGTCTTAGGAACTTCTGTCAAAGAACGCTCCAATTTTGCTGCCTCTGTTTGGACGTTTCTCACCTTGGGGACTTCCATTTTAGGAACGTCAGTCTTGGTTACCACCTTGGAATCTTCAGCCTTAGGAACTTCTACCTTAAGATCTGGTTCCTTTTGTGCAAGGGAATGTGCGGATGTAGACAGAGTTGGCTCTGAGGTGAGAGGAACTGTCTGGGGTGGGGGCTCTGTTTTGAGCAGAGGTTGGGTCTTGGTTGTTGCTACTGTTGGGTGCTGGGCCTCTATATTGTTGGAAGTGGCTACAGGGAGTTTTATGGGAAAGGTCAGGGTGCGTTGTGGTTGGACCTTCATCTCCATGTCACCCAGTTGTCCAGACAGAGCCCTTTGGGTTTGGCAGTTCAAACACAGCCATTCCCTCTGTAAACATAGAAAATAACCAACAGTGATTTTTTGTTAGCTTAACTTCAGACACAGCTATATTATATGTTTTGTCAAATCATAGACAGCATACATGATAGAAGTAGTAAACTTTTTGTACAGACAAGGAATGGCTTCAATCCGTTTCCATGACATGCATTTATTCAGAATGTAGTTCAGTAATACCAATGGTACTAGACAAAATGCAAAGCAGGAAAATAATTTTTGATTAAACATTTTTCAAAAGCATTCATCAGCAATACAACATTAGAAAATATTTTATTGCTACTCTACAGTCATATTTACTATAAAGCTTACTGTTGTGAATTGTTCTTATGCAGCCTCAGTTTTACACCTGAGGCTACGTGAACAGAAATGTTTGGCCAATATTTATACACAGTCACTGCATTACGCAGCTAAAAACAATGGAAGTCACAATGAAACCCTAGTACCACCGTACACTAGTTTAAGACATGCTGCTAGTTTTTCGTCTCTACAGCAGGTTTACATGACACAACATAAACAAATCTCCTTATAGATTTCCTGAGCCTCAAGCAAACAAAACATCCAAAACACGATTTGGTTGAAACACATCATGCGCCTGTCAGGTAGCATATACAAATTCCTTACCTTGCAAAAAAAAAAAAATCACATCTTCCCACTATATATTTGCATTACATTTGCAACACACACTAACATGATCATTTGGATCCATTCATTTTCAGTTAACTTGCTAAAATAGATCAGTAAACTGCTATAATAGAGAGTGCCAGTCGTGTGCTGTGAGACGGGATCGCAGCATTGCTACTACTACCGCTGCAGAGATGGTGAGGGGATGGGTTAGTGGGGGCAGAGCAGGATACGGTGCAATCTTCATTAACATTTGCTTGCTTTAAATTACGCTGTATGCAATATGCATACACAGATAAACCTATATGCTGCAAACTGTGACTACAACATTAAAAAGACACTCATGAAAACATGTTCCCATCAACATATTGGTTCATTAGCATGAATTCCGATACATTACATCACTGCAGGAATCTTAATGCTTGCACACACCCTAAAACATGTGTTCAATGTTTATGACAATGTTAACGGTTTACATCAGCACAGTAACAATGGTGGCAAAATTTTAAGCTACTGCACATACGGCTGCCGATTGTGTTTTTCTCCAGTGCATTTTATTGCGGATGACAAGGACAAGTAATGATCCAGTAAGTGTGGTTCCTGGATCATGATTGAAGAAATCCAATGCTGAAAACACTCATTGCCAAGGGGATTAGTGCTGATTTAGAGAGCAGTGATGTAAATAAATAATAATTTAAGGGGTTGTCACGTGCTGACGGAAGCTTTAGTTGGTGATGTAACCCACGCTCTGTCATGACCAGGCTTAGGCCTTTAGTCTACAACCCACCCAGCTGTGCCAGGGATCCCATGTGTTTTCTCAGAAATAAGCCCAACATTTACCCACTACCGCACACTTCCTATGTAAACATCTGGTGTCAGAACTAACAAAGGCCTTGGCTACATATCCTAATTCTTAGCATAGCCATAATAGTCACATTTCTCCATATTATGTACAAGTATTTCAGATATTGGGAAAATATAATCTATACCACCTAAGAGGTGTATCTGTTAGCATGACAATTTGTTAGATTACTGGAAGTAGGCAATTTAATCAAACCCTAACATGGGGTGACAATGCAATTTAATACTTCATGTAAAAACATGTAGTCACAGATAAGTATCAGTATATAGAATAAAATGATCTGTCGGAGTAAGCAGATCAAGTAGGTGGATTTGATATACAGTCACTGTGTGATTATCAAGATTGAATGCTTCTTTCTGTTACTTGATTGGTGGCTCACCACAGCAATCTGAATGTTTTTCTTTCCTCATTCAGCTTAATGCATAGCATTCCTGGTGTTCACAGAACCGCGCTAATGCAATTAACTCTACCTAGAAGAAGGAATTGAGACAACACTGCTTCTGAAAAAATTGTCATCCTCTAAATTTGGTTCTAGATTTTAAAAGGTTGAATCTCTTACCGATTATGAACCCATAAGTGAAAGATATTATTCATAGCAACACATACTTGCCAGATTTACTAGCGGGGAGGTATGAGTCTGCACATAATAGCTTAGAGTATCTCCAGAGTAACTGAGAGGATATTGATTTATTATCCACAAGCAATAATAGCCTAAGTCAGACGGTTTACTATTCCTGATTTTGCGTTTTCATGTATTATTAACAGCTCACAACATTATAGTATATTTTCATATTTCCCTCTCCAGGAATGGCAAGTCATAGCAGGGTTTTAAATCTATATGATTTCTTTTGCCAGGCCCATTTTCCAAAGCCCTTTGTATAATTTAATTTGTTTATATACAAATGAACATGCCATGACCTAAATTAAGTTCATATTGAGCAAGCACTAGATATTCCTTCTTTGGTGTGGACTAAAGGTTTATTTTCTCTTTTTTTGTGATATACCTGCACTGAGTAGCCCACTGCTCACAGAATGTCACTTTTTAACTAACTTTGCAGCAGTGAATGAAATACTGCAGGTGTTTATTATACCTTATCTAGCTGCACTTTAAAACTTTGTAGAATTTTATGAAACCTTGTGACAGTTCATGACATACTGACTGTGTTAAAAATATTTAGCAGTAGCCTATTTTATTAAATATTTCAGGAGGACTTTGAAAACATTTAGGAAATGTTACTGCAGTTTTTGAAATAGTGTACATATTTTGGAGCAAGTTTTTATACTTTACAGGGTTACACTTTATTTGAAGAGTCCGAAATTCCATCTGTCGGTGCTCTACAGACAGTTTGTTGATGATATGACTATCAATAAACTATCAACAAACTATTTGTTGATATGCAACAGATTTTGTAGTTTAAGGGTAGGGGTAAGTTTAGAGTATGTTTTAGGGTAATGGTTAAGGTTAGGCTTAACCCTAGGGGAAGGGTTAAGGTTAGGAGTAGGGTAAGGGTTAGTAGATAGTTTGTTAAAATGTTGTTGATCGTCTGCAGATAATCTGTAGAGCATCTACAGATACACTTTTTGGACTCTCAAAATAAAGTGTTACCCTTTACAGTACTTCATGAAACTTAAGAACATATCGGCATTAAGAACATACTGGCATTAAGAGAGAATATAATTTTAAATTCCAATTTACACCTAGAATTACAGACCCAAATATAACTGCTCATAGCTCTAGACCTGAAACAAGGAGATTCATATGTGTGATACTAGTTGAAAGAAGTTAATGTCGGATAATGTAACAACCCTCAGGCTGTTCTCATGGCAGTACTTACAAAATCATAGACAACAATAAATTTGTACACGAGTATGTTTTAGAAGCCATGGAAACGTAAAGCATTGTATGTTTACAAAACAGAAAAATGTTTACCTTGACCTAACCCTAACCTCGTAACCTCACTACCTAGCATGTTATGCCTGAACCAAATGTTCCCCAAGTACTTTAAATTGTAACTGATTGGTCTATTTTTGGAAATGTTCCTGTAGAATGGCTAATTAATATGTACTGCGGCAAAATATCCATTACGTACCGTTACCCATGTATTGCAATGAGAACAGGTAGCATCTGTATGTAGGAACAACTAATCCCAGGAGGTTAACCTGAATTCAAACACTGCTAATTTCATGTATGGAGCTAAATCTAGTACATTATGATCAGTTAAGTACCACAATGACTATGGTCTTGTATGAAAAGCCATGTAAGAGTGCAATGTAAACAAACCCATTCGTTATTGGGACTCAGTGTATGTCAAAATAAAAACTTATTTTGTAACCATATCAAGCCATTTGTATGAATATGTGTGTTTTGTAAGAATATAAACTATATCATGTTTTATTGATTAGTGTAAGCCTAAAACTACATAAACTACAAGCATGCAAACCTGGCGTGCATTGATTGACTCTGCAAGCTCTCCACGCATAGAGGAGATGCGTCTGTGTATATAAAAATATAAACTTTTTTGTAACCATATCATGCCATTTATATGAATATGTGTGTTTTCAGCTTTTTGGCTGTTGATCCTATCATTCTACAATTTTAGACATATGTTGTCCTCCCCTGGGGGAGATGATTAAAAGTGTTTCCAGGACCCTATCTCAATATATGGCTTTTTATTTTCATTTGAAAGATGATGTTGAAAAAAACAAATGCATTTCCTTTCTTTCATCTTGAGCCAGATTCACTGTGTGCATTTATTTTAAATAAATATTACATGAAAAAAAATTAAATGTCTTTCCTTTTCAAAAATATCAACCATATGTTTCTCCTTGCTTCAGGTCCAATGTAACAAGAGGTTAACTTAGGGTATGTTTTAGGCAGAATTTCACAATCAGAGCCTGATCCTTAAGAGGTTAACTGTCATTGCAAATATCCTATCTGACATCACTGAATGGCATCCACTCCTCCCTATTTTCCACTCCACTCCTCTCTTCTTTTTCCATCTTCTCTTCGTCCTCCTTTGCTTTTTGTGAGGACCTAATCAGCACTAACAAGAAAGAGGCTCCTAGCTCATACATATGCTAATCAAAGGAGTCTTGTCACCAGTGGAGCCAATCAGGCGAATAATTGGTAATAAGAAGCTCTTTTGCTTCCTGGTTCTGTGATCACCCTGTACACCAACACAATAGTGTCATTAGACACATGGGGCTGGTAGAGTGGTGCTGTGGAGATGCAACAGATCATCAATATGAATACAATCATTTCAAAAACAACTCTATTTCTATATTCTCAGCTGTGTAAATCAGTTTGCCCCATGGCATTTAATATAGAGTAAGTGTAAGGGAGTAAATCCCAGTGTCATGACTAAATTCCCATCCTATTTGATTCCTTTCAATCAAGGGCAAACCATATTATTATTGGGGGACCACATTGTTTGCCTCTAACACAACCCCTCCATCCTCCCTGCTCATACACCCTTGCTTTCTATCCTGTTTTTTTAAACACTCCACACCTGTGTGTTCACCATCCAGGTTTGCCTTGAGTAGCACAATTAGTAGAAACAATTATGAATCAGGTACATTTTGTTTTTACAAGTTACCCCAGTCACAGTTGCTGAAAGAGGCGGTGTGCCAGTTGGCTCTTTCACCGCAGATGGCCGTGTGGTAAGCGTTATGTTGAATTACCAGAAACTTGATCTGATTAACATTTTTTGTAGTTGAAGAAAGCCATGTATGCTGAGCACCAAGATCTAGATTTACATGATGTTTGGTGGATAAGCAAATTTAGGCTAATGTTTTCAAGTAATCAGCCTATTGTATGTGGCTGAAATATCAGGCCTAGTTGCTTTTTTGTGTGTACTCACATGCACATTTACAATATACATTTTGGTGTTCATTTTAGTCAAGCATACTCTTTATTTTTTTTGATGTCACTAATGTTACATTTCATGCAAATGATTGGCTTGGAGCAGGTTAGAGATTACCAGCCCTTTAGTTAGTGGTTACCATTCACCCAGTTAAGGGTTATTGACACTGCATTTTCCTTCTCGATGCATCTGCACTTTTATTGCCCTTGTATTTTACCGCCATTTCATCTATTTTATTCTCTCACACCGACGAAGAAACAGTGGAATAATATGTTTGTGTGTTCGTTCACATGTCACAGCAGATTATTCTGGCCCTAACATTTTGACATGCTATTGTCAAAAAGTTCAGTGACATTCTGTTGGCAACCAGCATTTTCATAATAATTGGTTAGTGTCCAGGTGTTAGGTTAGATATCTGTGTACCTTCTGTACCTTACATTTGTACCTTCATAGTTATATTCTTGGAATTTAGTTGCAGCCACATATTCTGCTGTAGATTGAAGTGTAGCAGACTGAATCTAAAGGCTGCTGGTTTGATCTCAAATCAGGACTATATTTTATCAATTTTTTCAGGGGGGATTCTGGCAACTCGTTCAAAATAATCTACCAAAAACTAGGTATAATTTAAGAATATAATGTATAAATATATAAGTATTAAGCTATACTTTCTGTTTCATTTCAGGTTTTCTACTGATTCAAAATAACACAGAAGTTTACTTAAAAAAAAATGTTGTACAACTCAAGATCTAAAATAATTAATAATCCCCATGAACAGCATTAGAAGAAAATACATTATGTGTGTGTGTGAGTGTGTGTGTGTGTGTGTGTGTGTGTGTGTGCGTGTGTGCGTGTATGCGTGTGTGCGTGTGTGCGTGTACTGTATGTATTGTACAAGACACTGGGTTGAAATTCCAACACATCCCTGCTTGGTAGAATTAACCCAATGCGTTATACAGTTCAGTATGTTTAAAAATCATCCAAAAACTTTTTTTAAACAAGGATATTCTTAAAATAGATTTTAATGGAAAAGCTTGTGGCTGAATAATAATGGAGCAGACAAGTACATTGTGCAGTTTTAAAAGATAATTGAGTGTGCTCTTTCGATTACCTGAAACACTGTAGCTCATAAATAACAACTTAAGTATCAGCGAGGCACTGTCTCTCATCACAGAAGAATGGTGTCTACCTCGCTTCAATTACCTCAGCAATTTCATCACCAACGTGGTTCCACTCAAGGTGAATTAATCATGTTTATGCTTACTCATTCTACCCCGTAGCAACATTGCATCATCTAGATTGAAATGTTAATTGATTATAATCGTAAAAGAACTAGAATACACTCTAACCTAATTTGCATAACTCATAAAGCATCACTTCTCCACATTCTGTTGCTTGAATAAACTTGACTGTGGTGGTGAGGAAACAATGAAGAACATGGAATATAAAACAAGAGGCGACTCTAAGGGGAAGACCCAAACCCTTGTGTACCGTAGCTGCCCTGTCCACTAGTCCCTCTCCCTGAATAGATATGGGACCGTTTCTCACACAACATCAGTTGGCTCCGGTCCAAACTAAAGCACCCCTACTAGATTATGTCATCTGTTACAGCTACTATTATAACAATGTCTCTTGTCAAGAGCAAAGAAGGGCACACATGACCAGGGCAGCTCAACATGTTACCACAAAGTAATGAGGTTCTAAACGGATCAAAAGGCGCATGTCAGAGTCAAAGAGACAATGTTCCAGGGGGGAAACTGTTAATGATATGGCTGTTATTAGGTTTTCACTCATGTAGAGACCCCAGTGTCCAAGGACTACCTTCCTCACCTTTAATTCAATCTGTTTGAGCAGCTCTGTGTTTCGAGCAGAGGGAGCCGGGGATCCATGCAGGGGAACAGCAGAGGCAGGCATTGAGTCTGATTAGGCTCAACGCTGGATTAACAAGGCCTTTACAGTGACAGCACTCACGAAGCTGCTATGCTGACACATTGGGACCCCATGCCAGCCAAAGCTATAGCACGACTTCCGTAAATCGCTGAGCTCTACACTAAATCACACAATATATTTTATTCTGCCATCTCAATGTGATGACACATCTCAAAAGAACAGACAATTTACTATACTCCCCTCTACAACCACACACAAACACACACACACACACACACACACACACACACACACACACAAACACACATAAAAAATACATTGAAATAAAACAGAATGGAATAACCTTCACCAAACTCACAATGGACAATCTATCAACCAGCAGAAACAGTAACATTTTGCCCCCTCTGCATGTTATACAGTGTGCGACAACAGTCTCCAGAGCATCAGTGTCTTGAGCAACAAGAAGCATTCATCTTCAACAGCTACAACATTAGGCAGTGGTATCGATTAACACAGGGGTGCATCTTAGCAAAGTAGGCTCTTCCAAACAATTCCGAAACCAGAGAACCTATTGGCCCAACACACTGCTTATATAAGCAAGCATGCACTGTTTATATACAGTATCTCATAACATTGAGTACACCCCTCACATTTTGGAAAAAATTTTATTATAACTTTTCATGTGACAACACTGAATAAATGACACTGTGCTACAATGTAAAGTAGTGAGTGTATAGCTTGTATAACAGTGTACATTTTCTGTCCCCTCAAATTAACTCAACACACCTCTTAA
Source organism: Umbra pygmaea (assembly GCA_016801145.1). NCBI lineage: Eukaryota > Metazoa > Chordata > Actinopteri > Esociformes > Umbridae > Umbra > Umbra pygmaea. The sequence goes on along the minus strand of JACXGM010007006.1, from coordinate 12,472 downwards.
TCAATTAACCTCTTAAGGATCAAGGTCCTTCCTGCAGGACATTTTCCCCCAAAAAAATAACTGGACTAGAATCACAGTTCACAGGTCCAATGTTTAGGTAATATATACATATCCCATATCTTTACAAAGCTTAGCATCTCAGGTATCAAGCTAATGTCTCGGTTTTACAATAGCTATAACAAAAATAAACATTAAACCTTGTAATGTTGGCTATGTGCTTTGTACACATGCACCTCAAATAAAATAGGAGGTGGATTACAATCACTGCTCAGAATGCAATTTTTAAGTTTGTCTCATATGTCCTTAAAGGTTAAGATCTTAGGACTCTAGTGATTGTCTCAGTTTTACTATAGCTATAATATTTTAAACATTATGAATGATAATTTGAGCTATTATTAACAAAGCCTTTCTTTATGTCACCTCATGGAAAATGCACAGTTGATTATAAACACGGTTTACAAGTTCAATTTTTAAGTAATATATACATGTTACATATCTTTACAAAGCTCATTGGCTATTCACTCAATCACTCTAAAATCTTAGACATATGTCGTCATCTACTAGGGCACACAATTAGAAGTGTTTCCAGGACCACATCTTAATATCTTAACCACATCTTAATATGAAGCGGTTCTACAGCGGTTCTTCAGTGGTTCTTTGGGGTGCTTAATGTGCTATATGGCACCTCTTATGGTTCTACAAAGCACCATTTTTAAATTTAGGTGCTATATAGCACTTAAAGTGGTTCCCCTATGATTACAAGCCAATGAACCACTTTTAGTGCTATTTAGTGTTGCTTCAGGTCCAGTGTAACAAGAGGTTAACTTTAGGTGTTTTTTTAGGCAGAATTTGACAATGAGGGAAGGATCTTTAAGTAGTTAAGGTGTAAACCGCTGGCAAAAAAAACTGAAAATGTCCAAATCGGGCTCAAGGTGTCAATATTTTTTGTAGCCACCATTATTTTCCAGCACTGCCTTAACGCTCTTGGGCCTGGAGTTCTTCAGAGCTTCACAGGTTGTCACTGGAGTTCTCTTCCACTCCTCCATGACTACATCACAGATCTGGTGGATGTTAGAGTCCTTTCGCTCCTCCACCTTCTGTTTGAGGATGCCCCACAGATGCTCAATAGGGTTTAGGTCTGGAGACATGCTTGGCCAGTCCATCACCTTTAGCCTCAGCTTCTTTAGCAATGTAGTGGTCATCTTGGAGGTGTGTTTGGGGTTGTTATTATGTTGGACTACTGCCCTGCGGCCCAGTCTCCGAAGGGAGGGGCTTCTGTTTGTCAGAGTACATGTTGGCATTCATGGTTCCCTCAATGAAATGTAGCTCCCCAGTGCCTACAGCACTCAGGCAGACTCAGCCCTTGACACTCCCACCACCATGCTTGACTGTAGGCAAGACACACTTGTCTTTGTACTTCTCACTTGGTTGCAGCCACAAACGCTTGAAACCATCTTAACCAAAGAGGTTTATCTAGGTCTCATCAGACCACAGGACATGGTTCCAGTAATCCATGTCCTCAGTCAGCTTGTCTTCAGCAAACTGTTTGCGGGCTTTCTTGTGCATCATCTTTAAAAGAGGCTTCCTTCTGGGACGACAGCCATGCAGTACAATTTCATGCAGTGTGTGGCGTGTGGTCTGAGCACTGTCCTGTTAAACCGCTGTTCTTGGCCACCATGCTACAGCTCAGTATCAGGGTTTTCTAGCTTAGGCCATCCTCAGAGAGTTCTTTTCCATGAGGTGCCATGTTGAACTTCCAGTGACAAGTATAATGGAGTGTGAGAGCGATAACACCAAATTTAACACACCTGCTCCCCATTCCCACCTGAGTAACACTAACAATTCACATGACACTGGGGAGGGAAAATGGCTAATTGGGCCCAATTTGGACATTTTCACTTAGGGGTGTACTCACTTTTGTTGCCAGCAGTTTAGACCTTAATGCCTGTGTGTTGAGTTTTTTTGAGGGGACAGCAGATTTGCACTGTTATACAAGCTGTACACTCTACTTTGTAGCAAAATGTATTTTCTTCAGCGTTGTCACATGAAAAGTTTTATTATAATCAAACAAACATTTACCCAAATGTGAGGGGTGTACTCACTTTTGTGAGATACTGTATATATACCCACGTTATCAAAACAAAACCAAGTGTGGTTGCTATTCTTGTTTCCAGCCAGTCAAGGACACTGGCATGGTGTGTATAGAAAAATTAAAGATTCCCATCTGCTATGATAACATACGAGAGTTGAATTGAATAAAAGACTTCCGGGTGTGTGTATGTAGAAGTATATTTCAGGCTGTCAGAGAACCTCTATTCTTTCAGATGCTTGTGCTGGTAAGTTCCTTATTGATTTGCTGGCAGCTGCCTTTGGCAACGGCTGTAGCTAGGTAATATAGTGTGCTTTCAGCAGTCCCCACAGGGCTCCCATTCCTCATCAGTATGGCCATCGGATAATAGAGATTGTTGACCTACTAATCTGCAATAAGCAGAGTGCTTCATTCTCAAGTCCAGTAGCACAGGTAATGGCATTTCTTTCAGTTCTTACAGACGATGGTAGAAGAGACTGAGGGGTGGTTAAAGAAACAGAGGAATAGAGGAGAGAGATGCATTAGCTTTCTGATAGAGATTGTTTTCCCCCTATATTAATTGACAGCCAAGCCCACATTTGCTCAACACTATACACAAGTGAAAAGATATACAGTACCTAATATATACAGTGGACATACAGTAGCCCTAGTTCATTAGAGGTTAGCAGTATTTTTTCCCCTCGTTTTTCTCCCCACCTAATATCTCATCTCTAATTCCCCTGTAAGCCTCACCTCTTTGGCAACCCCTCAGGTGCCGAACGATCGAAGATGATTAGAATTAAAATGGAAGCCATAAGTCAGTGCATACAGTACGTGGGAGGAATTACATGTTCACCAACTATAGAACTGTGGTTGAATTCACAGTCGCAAAGTTGCAACACCCCTAGCAGACCCCAGATCATAGTTGGAAATGATCCAGGATTCGAACCCTAGCCACTGTGACACAGGACCACTTCCCAATGCAATAGGCCCACAATGTTAGCATTATGGACATAAAACAGGTACAGTACACAGTACAGCTCAGGCTCAAACCGGCTTTACATAAGTCGAGGATCTTGTTGCACGTCTTCTTCAAACACTGAGAACGATAAAGATTATTTTTAAGTCTATATTAAAGAACATGCCTAAAACGCTCAAATCTCACAGCTTGCAAAATAGATGTGATACAAAGGAAGGAGGCATTTGCAGGTAAGCACTGTCTGGTCTCACCTCTGAGCAGGACTATTTTTAATACCATCGCTCGGTGCACCATGGGGTTTCTCTTTGTCACCGAGGCAACAGCCTGGGTGAGGGCAGGGCCTACAGCGGCATGCCGTACATCTCAACATTTCCACAGGCCAATCACAGACTACAGCAAATGTACCACAGCTAATGCTAATGACCTTGGTTAATACATTTTCAGATCCGTGTGAGGATTGCTGCTAACAAGCAGGCCTGCAGATTTAGGAGTGTGTCATCAGGATGGTAGCCGTGGACCTTACAGGTTAAACTTGTTAAAATATTTTGGAAGTCAATTTTTCCTTTGGTAAAGAGCATGATCTCCTAATGTACTGTTATACCATGAATATTTGTGGCGCCAACACAACAAGTCTTGTCACATTAATAGTAGGTACGACCATTAGACAAGCAGCCAGCAGTGGTCCAATAGCAGAGTATATCGAAACACAATATATCTAAGCAGCCAGCAGCTATAAACCGACACAGGGTGGGAACACGTGTATCCTACATTACAGAAAACATGCTTTTGATAAGATCAGCTGAACAGAAGATGAAAGTGAAATGGACAGACTTGCTGCAGGCACTTGCCCCTTTTGTCCCTACAAATGTACCACTGCTTTATACGCTCTAACAAAGACCAAGTGTCTGTCAATCAGAGGAGAGAAAAATGCTATTTGTAAAGTAAGGAAAGAACTGAAGTATGCACATGTGGTTATTTTAACTCTGCCATCTTATTGCAAGCATTTGTCTGCCTCCATCGGTATTTACAAAGAGATGTAGTCTGTCGTGTATATTAAGAGTGTTTTTGGAGCACTGAAAGACACTGTTATACAAAATGGCAACAAATAGAAACGTATATAAATGGGGGATACAATCTTCTCAGCTCTGCAGATTTAGCTGTGAGGAGGTAAAGTCAATAGATCACTTGTTTTGGTATTGTCCGTACGGTATATAGCAAGCTTCTGGTTACAGGTGCAGGAATGGCTGAAGAATTGCAACATTGGCCTAGAATGAACTCTACAGAAAGTTATACTCGGTGACATAGTCAATCGACCAATAATATAATAATTATTTTGAGGAAAGTGTTCATCTTCACATCCAAACTGGTAGAATCAATGAGAATAGAAAGGTTCAGTACTTATGTGAAGCATCATAGAATAGTTGAGAGATTTATGGCAAAAAGAAACCTGAGATGGCTAGGACTAATAGATAGATGGGATAGGTTAAAATATAGTTGAATGGTGAGACAAAGGGTTACAGGAATCGTAGAAGGCAAATGTATCATAGCTGAGGTGATTTAGCATAGTTGGAGGTAGGTGGTAAATAGAAAGATAAGATGATATTGGAAGCTTTAATTGGGTGAATAACGGTTAGAGTGTGGGCAAACTAATTATTAATAAAAAAGGGTGTGTGGAAATGATACATGTGCATTGATGAACAATATCTCATCATTCACTTTAAAGCTGATCCCACCCCCATAAAAAAGAAATATATATATACTGTAAATATAAGCTGTCTTCATTCTACACTAAAAAAGTGGACAATGTGGGTTTGCATATGTACAAATACAGATTATGTTTGATCTACATAAATGGAGCCCGAAATCACATAAAATACATTCTGAGAAAATATAAACATATGAGAAGGTCAGTAACACAGTTTGTGTGTGTTTTGTTGTCCATTGCAGCGTGATACAGACAGGCGATTGTCAGCTGTTTTTGTAATGTTTACCCTTAATCCTAACCTTAACCTCAGTACCGTCATGCCTAACCTTAACCGTTGGTAACCTCATGTCTAAACCTAACCCTAACCCTAACCTTAACCGTGAATGTTGCAATATATTTTCAAACGCTTTGGAATGTATGGAATGTATGGAATATTCTCACATGAATCCACGAAACGAAACGTGCAGGTGCAATTTAATGGAAGGATGAATATAGCCTAATAGCTAAATGTGCATCTGAAGTGTAAAAATAGCCCAAATATTTTGGCATATAACATAATTCAGGTTTTCAAAATAGTTTCCTGAGAACATAATTTGGAAGAACTTCTGAGATGTACGGTTGTGTAAATTAATTGTGTTTGTCCCCTTGTCTAATTAAATTGCTTTCAGTTGACACAATTTACAGCAAATATAGATCTACATGTATTAGATTTTCTCATGTAGATTGAATGAAAAAGAATTACGTTGGAAAGACATGAATCAGTTTTCCATCTGATACATTACAGCATGCTTTTCTGTATGTTGATACTTCAGAGATGTTCTATCATCCCTGTTTTTGCCAGTATATTGACAAATTAATCTGTAAAGTTAAACAATTAAGAAACCCATACTTTTTTCAAAATAATACAATTGTGTATTGGAAAATGTTTTTGCACCCACTACTGTCATGACTGTCCAGATTAAATAAATGCCATCTTGCTGTTACATCTTACACCAGATGAATGAATCTGTTACATCTTACTTATCATAATGAATCTGTTACATCATACTTCTGTTACATCTTAAACCAGATGCCAAAATGAATCATTTTGCAGGCCTGTGCCTTGCATGTAGGGTTGAACCATTTTGGTAAAGTGGTTAAGTTCCCAAGTTTCCCAGAAGACCCACCGGATGATTTCTTTGAGAAATCTGAGAGTTTTTTAGCCTGGAAAAATCCAGACCCAAATCCTGAACGATTAAGGGTCTGGGTTCGAGTAATGTAAATGACTCAACTCGAGGGGCGGCACCAAGCGTGCATTTGAAAATCTCACTGTACGCAATTGGATAACACTACGACCAATCACCAGTGGGTTTTCACTAACCCTATGGCGGAGCTAACTGGTAGATAAAACTCTTGCC
>JACXGM010007005.1:9594-31629 GCA_016801145.1 Umbra pygmaea | reverse complement strand
CTCAGTAGAGCCAGTTAATGAATATAGCGACCCAGATCAGCTGAGAAAAGGCCACCGTTCGTTGATCATTCTCAGCGCGATGTACAGTACACAGCATACATCTGCGTGTCGCAAACTAAGTTCTCCTGTTCAACATTTTACAAAAGTCAAACTTAAATGCAGTTACGGAGTTTTTGACCAGCGAATGTGTGCAAATGTGTATTTTGTCCGTCATTAAAACGGCGCCAGTGTAACACCTGCGGCATCACATTACATTTTCATCAACAGGTTACAAGTACAAACTAGTTTGTTGTAGCTATATGGGCACACACTTTTTCCTGTTGTAAAATACATTTGGCCAAAATCTCATTTTATAAAAGATGAAATGCTATTGTATGCAGAGGCTATTTAAAAGCTATGTATTGGCCATAGGAAATGCTAGACCTCTCTCTCAGCTCAGGTCCAACATGTCTCAGTCAGACATCAAATAAATAAAATTTTGCCTTGATAGACATAGTGTTTAGAACTTATTCAAACAAACAACAGGATCTTTATTACCCTTGCAAAACTTCGTTCAGCTCCTGTCTGCTGTGCGGCTGATGCGAACTTCAGTGCATTTAGTTACGAGGGGGCGGAGTTATCAGGTTTACTGACAGTTTGAGGATCGAACAAGATTTACACAAGCTCTTTTTAAGAACTCTCATTATTGGCTAAATATTTGCAAAACAGACAGACGTAAAGGATGACCAATAGCATTGATTTATTGAAGATGAAAAAACACCACCACTAAAAAGGGCACTTTTGAGTGTAAGGGCAAAAAGGGCATGTGCTTTGCACAGGTTGAGCTCTACCTGTGCACGTGCCTGCCCACTACTGTAAACGACCCCCTAAAGACCTATCTACCTGATACCCACTACTGTAAACAACCCCCTAAAGACCTATCTACCTGATACCTACTACTGTAAACGACCCCCTAAAGACCTCCCTTCCTCAAGTCAACTAATGTAAAAAAGAACTAAAGACCTCCCTTACTGAAACTCAGTACACTCAAATAACCCCCTAAAGTTCTCTCTTCCTAAACTCCTCTACAGCAAACAACCCCCTTTAGACCTGTAAAATATGTCAAATATCTCAGTGGGTACATATCTGTAGATGTTAGTCAGCTCTAGCCTCTCTGTGGGTGTTAGTATTAGTAGCCTCTCTTCTGTTAGTCATTACTAGTCTCTTTGTGGGTGTTAGTCATTACTAGCCTCTAGAGCAGGGACAAAGCGTTGACGTCAGCGATTACATAAATACGTTGATTAGCCAAAGGTACCGTCGACTTGCCATATTATACTGGTATAGTGTCTGAACAGGAAGATGAACCTGGTCCTGCAGCTTAAAAAAATCTCGCCCAAGGGCTTGAAATTATGGGAGTATTTCAAACAAAGTCCCAACCATCTAGTGGTATGTAATATATGTAAATCACAAATGACTTTTAAAGCAGTACAACTGAAAAAGGTACAATAGAAAAAGGACTGATACTCCAAGCCGATACTTCCTCCACATTTAAAAGTGTTATGCTGCGCAGCGCTTTACAGATTTAGCCATAGATGGCCATAGTTTTTTTTTTAAAGTGCCGGAGAGGGAATAGTAGCATACTGTACAATGCAGTATATAGATAGGAAACTATTGTAATTTACTCAACCATGTAACGATTGGAACAACAATGCCAACAAACTGGTAAATCTGATTCACGTACATTTTTCAATGTAAATGTAGCTGTCCTCCAGCACTATGGATAGACTTTTGCGTTCATGATAATGAGTTGACCAGCTTATAAAGCTGTACAACTGTATTTATTGCTATTTAGAAAAAAACATTGATATGGGATAATTCTTCCCTGCAATATGAGTTGCTTTGTTGCACACAACATCACAGCCTAAAATGCATAATCATTACCAGAAACAGAGCCACACATGCCTATTATTGAAAAACACTAGAATCACAATTCTCCAATAGAGTTGAATTGGCAAAATACAAAATCGCTTTTCTCATTGCTATTTTCATGTAGCCTATATTTGTAAAATTAGAGGTGCATACTATATTAGAATTATCAAGGAAACGCAAAAGTACAGGACCAAACGAACATTGGCCACTGTATGTTTGTGTCTTTAACACCGCCGACCCGTCTGTTTTGTCCCAGATGACAGACCAACAAGTCTGCACATTTTTAGGCTAGTACTGCGTACTGTGGCGTTGCATGAATTGACATTAAAACTTCAGAAAGGAAAGAAAAATGTTGGCAGTTTGCAACACTTTTAGTTGAACAAAATAGTAAAAGTTCTGACATACTAATGTTAAGAAATATACCTTAGAAGGACAACTCTGGCGCAAAATCAACCTAGGGGTTAGTTTTTGTGCAAACTGATAAGTATCTTATAAAGCTAGTTGTGTGGGCATGGATGAAGTAAAAAATAAATCGCTGTTATTTTGTGTTTACTGCACTTATGACATGGTATTGATCATTACATATATTCTATGCCGATACTCCTATACTTTTTGGCAGTATCTGACACATTTTCAATAGCAGTATTGATTCAGTCCACCCTTATATTCCATCTTTATTACTTCAGTAGGCAAGATACTGTAGATGTGAGATATGGAGAGATACTGTCGAGATACTGTAGATGTGAGACAGATACTGTAGATGCTTAAGAGATCGAAACATACTGAAGATGTGATATATACAGAGATATTGTAGATATATGAGACATAGACAGGTATGGAAGAGGTGATGTATAAAGATACTTTTTAGATGTGTGAGACATAGGGCCCTATTTTAATGGTCTGAAACGCAAGTATTGAACGCAAAATGGAAGTGACATTGTGGGAGGGTCCCGGGAGCTGTTACTATTTTACTGGCGGTATAAATGACTCTTGCGCCCGACGCAAATCTAAAATGGGTTGGTCTGAAGTAGCTTCATTAGTCATAGGTGTGGTTTGGGCATAACGTGCAATAAACCAATCAGATCGTCATCTCACATTCCCTTTAAGAGCAGGCACGTTTGTTCCATGGCAAATTGCTATTATAACGTCAGATTGCTATTGATTTTTCTTTTTTACAAAATGTAAATTAAGAAATGTCACAAGACATACTTTCTGATATTTTGGGCTCAGTCTCACTGAATCACCAAGTTATGAATGCGTGGTGATATTTTTGCAATGTAGTCTAACATTAGAGCGAGAATACTTTGCTTGCCTCACTCTTCTGTCAAATAAGCTCTCTTCTCCTGTTCTGCTGCTGGGGCATTTGGTTAAGTGGCAAGCAACGGCACATGCATTTCAATATCCTCTAATATTTCCTCATTAATGTCACCAACACATCCATGATTCATGGACATGTTGTGTAAAACACAACAAGCCACAAAGAATGCTGCGACTTGAATAGTGTGCCTCCTGTCCTATCCAAACACCTGACGCGCATTTTCAGTGTGCCGAATGTTCGTTCAATTAGGCTACACTGCGTGTTTGTGTGTGTTTTTGCTTAAACAGCATTTCACGCGCTGTTGCTGGCATCAAATGGTGTCATCCTCAGCCATGTCTTTAACAAATAGCGTTGTCCCCTTTACAGCCACCCATCCAAGGGGGGATTCCCATTAAAGATGGCAGAGTTTGCCATAAATGAGTTGTGGCTTGAGCCAGGGTAATTCGCAAAGACGTGGGCGATTTTACTATTAGCATCGCAAATGACTTGTATGTTGATTGAAATGGTTCCCTTGTGGTTGATGTATATCAGTGCGAATAATTCATTCTGAATAATTTGGGTAAATGTGTACACTAGGTATTTGCCTATTTTTTTGAATTTTTGGACACCACAATGATTTACCTTGTGTGGTAATATTTTTCCTTCTAATTATATATTGGAATAACGAGAACTGCTGCATTTGTGTAGATGAGAAGAGCAAAGTGTATGCGCGTTGTTCACACGCTACATTATGGCCAAGCATGCGCCCTTGAAATAGCATATGAATAACACGCCACTGACCTTTAACCAGGTTTTTCCTGGTCAGTGCCGGAATTGTTTTCGGGAACTGCAAGATAGCACCAGTGAACGTTTTTGCGCCAAAACACGCCTCTTTTCGCTGAAACGCCCAACGAATGCGTCAGGTGCAAGATAGGAATGATACATGCGTTGGTGTAAAAAGTAAGATAGGGCCCAATGAGAGATATGGAAGATGTGATATATAAAGAGATACTGTAGATGTGTGAGACATTGAAAGATACTCTTGATATTTGAGACATTGAGAGATACTTTAGATGTGTGAGACATTGAAAGATATTATAGATGTTTGAGACATTGAGATACTGATGAGTGTTTTCTTCTGAGGAGCTTTGATACCAACCTGCTCTGCTCTTACTATGTGCTATAGAGATAGAGATGAGGGGAGTTTACACCAGGAAGCAGATAGATAAAAGGAGCAAAATCCCAAATTGCCCCCTTTTTCCTGGGAATAGTCTGTTCCATTTCCCAAGTGTCCCAAGCTAGAGAGTGGAAATTAGCAAGGGTATTTGGGCTAATGAGACACTTCAAGCGAGTCTGCAACAATGCCAGTTTCATGAACAAAATGGAATTCCATAAGGAATGGCATTATTTTTAGATTGTGTGCAATTTCACACAGAAGAATGGAGACGTATGACTAATTGTATAACACATGCACTTGTTTTTGTGTGATTTCACAACTTGACACATAGAAGTTGACAGTTTTACCAGTATAGGGTTCACATCTTGTAAAAGTGAAGATAGAGTGGGTAGCATTTTTATTTAATTTTTTTAATTAGGCTGCAGCACTTACACATCCACAGATACTGCTTCAGCCATTATACATCCATATATACTACTCTTACACATCCACGTATACTGATTCACCTCTGATACATCCACAGATACTGCTGCTACATCTCTTACACATTAACAGATACTGCTTTAGCCCTGATACATCCACAGATACTGCGGCAGCTCTTACACATCCAGATATACTGGTTTGGCCCTTACTCATTCACAGATACTGGTGAAGCTCTTACTCATCCAAATATACTGGTGAAGCTCTTACTCATCCACAGATAGTGGTGAAGCTCTTACTCATCCAAAGATACTGGTGAAGCTCTTACTCATCCACAGATAGTGGTGAAGTTCTTACTCATCCACAAATACTGGTGAAGCTTTTACTCATCCACAGGTACTGCTGAACCTCCTACTCATCCACAGATACTCCTAAACATTTACATTTTAAAAATTTAGCAGGCACTCTTATCCAGAGCGACTTACAGTAAGTGCATAAATTTAAGGAGCCCAGAGGTTGCAGAACAAAGAGCCAGTGCTAGAATGTAGGCTTGCACATTACATAAGGTAATGTGGCATAGCTACTCTTGTTGCTTCATAGGTAAGCACCATGGCCTTATAGCATATATTAGCTTCAAACAGAAATTTAGTGGAGTGTGCAAAGAAGTAGGGGGACGTGGGTGAACTTAGGAAGGCTTGAACACTAGGAAAGCCACTGTGTTCAGAATCAGTTACAGAAGTTTTGGTGGCACATGCTGGGAGCCCTACTAAGTTGCATTAATGCAGTAATCCAGATTTGAAAAGACGAGCGCATGGATGACTACCCCTGCTGCTTCCTGGGTGAGGTGAGGTTTGTTCTCTGCAAATTGTGTAGAGCATGAATCACAGCCGGATGTTAGCAGAGAATAATCAGTTATCGTCCAAGGTCACACCGAGGTTCTATGCACTGTGGGATAGAAAATGGAGTTATCAATCCTGATGGATATGTCCTGTAGTGGACAGCCCCCCCCCTCCCCAATAAGGGAAGCTCAGTGATAGGCAAGTCCTTGTAAGGATAGACAGAGCCAAGTGTATGGAGTGAAGAGGAAATGGGCTAGAACAGAACCTTGGGGGACACCAGTGGTAAGTGACCCTGCAGCAGACAACAATCCTTTCAATGTCATCCGATAGGAGAGGCCTGCCGGGTAGGATGTAATACAAAAGTGTGCAGAGCCTGAGATCTGTGATCTGTGAGGGTGGAAAGTAGGATATAATGGTTCACAGTGTCAAAGGCCACAAATACTGTAGACATAAGAGAATGAGAACAGAGAGAGTTAGCTTAGCCTTGCGAAGAGCTTATGTTACATGCAGTAGAGCAGTCTCAGTTGCATACCCCGTCTTGAAGCCTGACTGTTTAGGCTCGATGAGATCATTTTGAGAGAAATAACGGGAATGTGGGTTGGAAACTGCATGCTCAAATGTCTTGAAGAGGAAAGATAGGAGGGATTTAGTTGTTGATATCTAGAAGTTGAGTGGTTGTTTCTTTAGGAGGGGAAATACTCTTGTTATCTTGACATTCATAGGGACACATCCAGTGGTCAAGGATGAGTTGATGAGAAAGGTGAGGAATGGGAGGTCTCCTGCGATGAGCTGCATAAGGGAGGAGGAGATAGGGTCGAGTGGGCATGTTGTTAGGTGACCGGATGTCACTAGCTGCAGGATATCAACTGCGGAGATGTGTATGGCTCATGTTTGGTGAAGGATCGACCAGTACAACACACAAGGTGAAGGAGTTCCTAGGTGAAGGAGTTCCTGATGTCCCCACTCTTATTCTCAAAATGGTTGCCAAAGTTATGAGCAGAGCGGGAAGATGGCGGGGGAGGAGGTGGAGGGTTACGGAGAGAAGGTGGAAAAGATTTTTCTGGGTTTAGAGGATACAGCTTGGAATTTTGAGTGATAAAATGCTTTAGCAGCAAACAGTGAGGAAGAGAAGGTAGCAAGGAGGGATTGGAAAGATGCCAGGTCATTCTAGACTTTTCTTTTCCTCCATTTCGGCTCAGCAGCTCAATTTTAGATATTGCTGTGTTTCGTTTAGCCAGCTGCACACAAAACTGGTCGTCCCTATACGCTCACTAAGCAGGTTGCGTAAGGGCTCTGCCTTCCCTTCACCTCAAAGTGTGTGTCAATTAGGGATCTATTTACTTAGATGTTTTTGAGTCATTCAGTAATAATAACAAATATTTTGAGTAATTTAATTCATATTGGTCGCTACTCCCAAGTCAGTAGAAAGAGTCGTTCAAAATAAACAAATCTTTCGCGAATTGAACAGTATCAATGTTTACTTCAGTGGGAGGATGAAGTGGAACTATCCTTCTCCAATAGAGGAAAAAAAAGAGAGAGTAAACTGCCCAAGCAGAAATCAGGGAAATTTTGTTCTCTCCTCTCTCCAAGTTTGATGTCAGAAAATAACAGTAACGTTACACTGATGTGCTTGTTTACTCTCTAGTAGTACATCTGTCTTGCTAACAGTTAGCAGGTATAGTTGGGAAGTCTATCTCTTGGCCAAAAGTGAGTGAAATACAACAATTTATTACGTTTGATAAACGCAAACGGGCAACAATGTTTATACTGTAAACTGCAGCTCGAAAAAGATGAATGCATTCCGCGTGAACATGCATTCAAATGCGTGTGCATGAAATTAAACTTGCGGTTTGCAGCCACCACCTCTGTGGGGACCAGTTCTGACAATGAATGGGCGTAATTGCATTCCTCATGGCTGCACATCAAATAAAAACTACACAATGACTATCTAATCTCTCAGTCAAAGTTTTAGTTTTAACTCTGGATTAATGCAAGATGTACAGTAGTGGATTGACATTGACTATTAATTTACATATTTCATTTAAAATTATGATTAGCTGGGTATACTTAGCAATATGGATGCACAGCTCTCAGTAAATAATAACAATTAAGTATTCAGCCAAACCATAGTATAAATAGTATTTTATTTTAAAATGAATAAAAGGAAATCTGGGGAGCCAGGTTGAGTGGGCCTGATGCAGCTTATAAAATGAATCATTGTGTTGTTATCTATAATTTACAGATGTTATGCTTACGTTTGTCAGTAAAGATGCTTTAATGTAGAAAGATATGTACACATTTTGGAGCAACATATGCTGCCATCCAGATATCATCTTCTCGAGAAATGTCCCTGCATTTTCCAGCAGGACAACTCCAAACCACATTCTGCCCAGATTACAAGCACATGGTTGCATAAGCAGAGAGTGCAGGTGCTAACATGGCCTGCCTGCAGTCCTACGGTCTGCAACTGAGAATGTGTGGCGCTTTATGAAGTGCAAAATAAAGCAACAAAGGCCATGTACAGTTGTGCAACTGAAGACATGCATAATGGATGAATGGGGGAAAATGTGGCTTGCTAAACTGAACCAACTGGTGTCTTCAGTACCCAAATGCTTAATAAGTGTTGTTAAAAGAAAAGGTGATGTTACACAGTGGTAAGCAGTCGACTGTCTCAACTTTTTTAGAGTGTGTGCAGTCATCAGATTTAAAATGAGTGTATATTTTCCAAAATAAATTATTTTCAAAAAGTAAAACATCACATAAGATGTTAATGTGTTTTCAATATAGGACAGGGTGAATAAAATTTTGAAAACACATTTTTTGTGCATTTTCCATACTGTCACAACTTTTTTGGAAATGTAATTATACTTGTTAGTCACCGAAACTATGTGAGGCGTTCATAAGAAAGGTTATGTTCTTGTATTATACTGTAGATAACAAGTTTTGTTTTTTAGTTTTAGCTAGTAGCCTACTATAGTTACAAAGCTATTCATTAAAATAGTGCATATCAGAAGCTTAAGGTGGCATGAGTAATGAGGCGGCATGACGTGCATGACCGTAGTGCTTGTGTTTTATTTGCACTTCTAATTACACAGTAGCCATGTCTGTGTAATTAGACACGCCATGTCATGTCAGTTCATTAAACCGAGAGAAGCTATAAGATAGAATACAAATATTTAGCTACAGAATCTGTACATCTTCTACCCTTCCAACTTACGATTAGATAAATAACAGCCTAACTGTTTGGTGCTGTAGATTATTCTAATCATATTACATTTATTTCTGTCAGTTTTAATTCCATCTTCCATTGGTTAGCCATAATGTATCTCCTAACTCCCTTGACACATGAGGCAACCATTCCCAATTAATTTGCCGCTTAGATGACTTGACAACATGTGGACGCAACAAGTCACGTGAAATTTTCTCGTCCTTATCGTTTCAAAATAGGGAATATAATCCAATTGATGCCATTGTGCAGTTTGTTTGTTTAGCTTTCTTACGTTTGAAGCGGACCTTCAACTGCTCAAACTCATTTATTTTTCTTTCGGACAATTTGGCCTGCAGTCATCAATTTTACCGACATTTCAATAATTTTATCTGCTAAAAGCTGGCTAACGGAAACCCTGCCTCACAGATCAATGCAGTTGCATCCATCCACTCAACTGAATCGGCGCTCAAGCTGTGCCTCAATCGCTAGCTAGCGCCCATCTCCCCTAAACATCAAACTCCAACACAGTTATTGTCTTTTTAAATCTGCTATTATCAAGATAATTTGCTGGCAGGAAATTATATGAATTTTTCTCAAACCTCACTTACCAGGCAAGACAATAATGTGCTGAAGATATGATTATACTGCAGCACTTTAGTGGATTTATTCTACTCTGGTCAGTCTGAGAGCGCATTAACAAGAGAAAAGGGTCCAATCTGGGGTTCAGATGGAGCCATGTAAAATATTGTTATTGGGAATACAGTCACGCGCGAGCTACCTTTCAGTGCTCAGTCAAATGAAGCATCCCGGTTTGGCTCAGTAAATAACTTCAGTCACCACAGAATTTAGAGCATCTGTTTTTCTTTTTGGAAAGTGCTGCGTGATCCTTTCTTTCTCATTGCCTCCTTTGTCATCCCTCCTCCTCCTCTCTCTCCCTCACCCCTTCTCTCCTTCCACCCTCCCTGTCTCTCTCACCCGTCCCTCTTATTCCCATTTCGCTCCCTCCCTAAGCACCGGTGATGATGGTAATTTAGTCAGGCTGCTGTCCCTCTCTATCCCTCACTCTCTCTATCCCTCTTTCTCTCTATCCCTCTTTCTGTCTATCCCTCTTTCTTTCTATCCCTCTTTCTTTCTATCCCTCTTTCATTCTATCAATCTTTCTCTCTATCCCTCTTTCTCTCTATCCCTCTTTCTCTCTATCCCTCTTTCTCTCTACCCTCTTTCTCTCCATCCCTCTTTCTCTCCATCCCTCACTCTCTCCATCCCTCTTTCTCTCCATCCCTCTTTCTCTCCATCCCTCTTTCTCTCCATCCCTCTTTCTCTCCATCCCTCTTTCTCTCCATCCCTCACTCTCTCCATCCCTCACTCTCTCCATCCCTCACTCTCTCTATCCCTTTCTCTCTATCCCTCTTTCTCTCTATCCCTCTATCCATCTTTCTCTCCATCCCTCTTTCTCTCCATCCCCCTTTCTCTCTATCCCTCTTTCTCTCTATCCCTCGTTCTTTCTATCCCTCTTTCTCTCTATCCCTTTTTTTCTCCATCCCTCTTTCTCTCTATCCCTCTTTCTCTCTATCCCTCTTTCTCTCTATCCCTCTTTCTCTCTATCCCTCTTTCTCTCTATCCCTCTTTCTCTCTATCTCTTCCTCTTTCCATTCTGTGTCTCATTTTCCCTCTCCACACACACGCACATGCAACACTTTAGGTTTATGTAAGACGATGGCTGCATGGTGCTAAAATAGACTATTTCGGCAACATAGTGTATAGATAAATACATTTTTTCAGATGGAAACAGGTGATTATTTTGTGCAGTGAGAGTACGGGAGGGTTCCCATTTTATAACCTTTTACAACCTTGCAATGTTTTTTCTAATAACGAATACAATTAACAATTCTGGCAAAATTAACCTGTTTAAATGTCACCAAAGATTTACCTGGAATGACCAGCATAAACATAACACCACAGTGAACAATGACCTTTCATTTATGTATTTTATTTTACATGTATTTAACAAGGAGGAGTCTGTAAAAGTATTCAAGATTAATAGACTATGAATGCAGAACATTGAACGAGAAACCAACGCTCAAATGAAAGTTGCTCAAGTAGAACGTGTGAAAACTAGGCCAGAACCTGAGGCCAGGATGCACTAATCTGTAAGTTCTCGGTTAATGAGCTGCTAGTGGTGTTCCTGAGGGAGCTGTGACCATAGACAGGATAATAGACAGGAGCTCCTGCATTGAAAACCTTGCACCTCCCATCCCTGTAACGATAGACAGATTGCTTCTAAATTTGAGATTAAATTAAAAAGACTAGCATGTTAATTGGCTTTTAAGCTTACATGCCCCCTGGGGGCTTCTACAGAGAAATCCTCTGTCCCATGATAGCAGAAGCACCAATGAAGAAGACATAGGAATCTCCATTCACTAGCACCTTGATAACAGGTGAATCTTAAAGGAATCCTTCTTGCGGACATAACAAGGGGGAATTTTAAAAAGGAAATCACTGTGCAGACAGATTGATAACACGGGATGCAGAGGGAAAATCCATAGAGCCATATTATTAAGCAAGTGGGATCCTTCCAGGGGACGTAGCTTCATATTTTTAACAATAGAACTGCAGTGACTTTAACACCACTAATAATGTCCAGAACTGACGCTGTTTGGCGTCATTAGCTAACTAATCTTCCCTATCAGCATGCGTATTCTGCTCTGCAGCCTCCAGACAGCCATCATTGCATCCAGTAATCAGATGAAGAAGAATATTTATTTTAGTTTGTTGAAGGGATTATGTAACTAGAATACAAACAATTTCAAGGAACACAGGCAGTAGCATTTTCACTTGTTTGTTAGGCCATCAAAAGCTATAAAAATGTGTTACACTATTCACAGATAAATCCATTAGAATTTCGTTTTTATATTTTATTTATAGTGTTGTGTAGTAGGCTGTTGCCGGTAGGCAGCTCCCATTTGTTTCTTCATGGTTTCCTGGAGGCTCGATGGTTTTCCTTGCTATCGATCCTTGTGACAGGCTCAATCAGTGTCACGGTCTCCCCCTCCTGGTGTAAATGGGTTGGTGGCTCCTGTTCCAAGGACTCCAAGTTATGTGTCTGGTTTGGTTTTCCCTGACATCTCATGACATTAATTCTTTCAACTATTGCCTTCCTTTAAATTCAACAAGTTTTGTGTTGTCGTTTGTGGCACATTGTTCCATTTATATGTATGTGTTCGGTGTAGTTAGGTGTTTTTTGATATTAAACGCTTTTTCATTATCCACTTCGCATTTGTCTCCTATTACATCCTGCACCAGCATACTTCCTTACAGTTGGTCTTTGTGAGTTTGTTGAAAGTATTATGTAATATTAGAATAGTAAAAAAACACTATTTCAAAGAACACAGGTTGTATCATTTTTGTTAGTATACTAGGCTCTAGAAATCTACAAAAAATAAAATCCCAAACAGTTAAATTCTCCACAGTTAAATCCATTAGAATTTTGTTTTTGAGCCTGACTATGGGCTCTCCGAGCCTGACAATGGGTTCTCTGACTTTCCCCAGACCTACAGCGCGAGGCAGCGCAAATTGGCATAGCACTGCCCTGGATTTGAGATAGATAAGTCGAATCTACCTTGCCACGTCGCTCTCCAGCGGTTCCTTGTGTGCAGATCGGGCGCCTTTTAATTTACTCACAGAAGTATAGTTGGTGAGTGTAATCATCCCATACATTATCTGACTAAAGGCGGGCTCGAATTGGCGGGGTCGGGTGACGTTGTTAGATAAAGCTTGCGAGCGCCCCTCACCATCCCGCATCTGTCTAAGGAGTTGCAAAGCTGCTAACAAAGCAAGGTAAGTGGGAATTGTAGAAGACCAATTGGAAGGGGAGATTTGTTTTTTGTTAATATTGTTTTATTTTCAATGTTGTGAAGTAGAGCTCCACTCGTGTGTTGTTTGTGCACAGGTAGGCAGCACCTGTCTGTTTGTACATGGTTTTCAGAAGGCTCATTTTCTTTGCCATCGACTTGTCTGCCAGGGAAAGTGTTATAATTAAATTGTATCTGGTCTCATTTCTTCCTTTGGGCAGATAGTAAATACTATCTGAATAGCTTTCCATTTGTGATTTTTGAATTCGGACTATGAAACCATAAATAAACATATTTAGGAAAACTCAAAGAATAATTTAATTTTATTACAAATTAAAATGCCAGATGGAATGGGCTTTTGCCGATTCTACAGTTAAAGTAGTTTCAGGGGGGATATTAAAAGAATATTCCATGAGAAAACTTTAGCTACTGAAAACAAAAAGGAATATCTTTAAATATGTTCCCAATTATGAATAATATTTTGTTCCAGAGGAAGCTGATTTGCTCTTTCTGATACTGTATTAAAAGGTATTCTACCTGTTTGACTGGTGATTTGAAACAGAGGTTTCCATTATTGTACTTTACCTCCTTTCTCCAGGTATCACTACTGTGCTTACTATGACCACCATTAACACCCATCTACGAGAGACGCTCCCAAAGATCCCCTACGTCAAGGCCATCGACATGTACCTGATGGGCTGCTTCGTCTTTGTCTTCCTGGCCCTGCTAGAGTACGCCTTTGTCAATTACATCTTCTTTGGCCGGGGCCCTCAAATGCAGAAAAAGCAGGCAGACAAAGCAGACAGAGTCAACCATGACAGGGCAGCAAAGATTGAAAGCAACAGGGTAAAGTTTACCCCCCCAGAAATGGTTAGTATGTTATTTTTTATGTATAACATTTTAAATTATTATTGTTACTTTATTATTATGTTTTTCTGTTAATTTATTTAGAGTCTAGCAACCATTCACACTGATGCACACAACTAGCTATGAATAATTGGTGATACAGGGATCTATAGCTAGCTAATGTAAAATATTGTGTCACAAATAACTGACTGTACATGTGTTCACCACAGATGGAAGCAAAAATACATTTACTAGCTATAAGAAAATGTGAATTTAATTTTACAATGTTGTCTTTTCCAATTGATGTGCACTAAAAATATTGTTGGCATTGTTTCCAAGTTGGACCTGACCACGATTCAATTTATTTCTATCTCATATCTCATGGCAATATGTGGGTAACCGTATGTAATGAACATTTTACCGAATTACATAGACAGACGTATGGATCTGGCAATTCAAATGTGAACGTGGGACCAGGCAGGGCTACCCTCTGTCCCCCTCGCTCTTTGCCATTGAGCCCCTTTCGGTAGTATTGCGGGTATCTGTCTCTTTCCAAGGTATCACAGTAGGGCGTTGAGCCTGCTTCTCTATGTACATGACCCCGCAACCTCCTTACCGTCTATTCTTTCCATTCTGGAGAACTTAGGTTGTTTTTCTGGATACAAGCTTAATCGCCAAAAGAGTGAGTGCTT
The DNA here is from genome assembly GCA_016801145.1 of Umbra pygmaea. Taxonomy (NCBI): domain Eukaryota; kingdom Metazoa; phylum Chordata; class Actinopteri; order Esociformes; family Umbridae; genus Umbra; species Umbra pygmaea. Next base: position 17,391 of record JACXGM010007005.1, on the reverse strand, counting down.
TCCAATCAATCCAACGGCTTTGCAGCTTCAGGAGATAGACATATAGACATACACTTTCAGCTTAACCACTCTGGCTTCAAGTACCTTGGAGTAAAGGTGACTCGCTCGTTATCTGCCCTTTTCTTCTGCCAGTGTTGCCCCCTTTCTCACTCAGATAAAGGCCAATTTTCCGAGGTCACTCATAGGAAAGAATAATGCTGTTAAAATTTATAATTTGCCCAAAAAAATACCTTTTTCAGTCTATCAGGTTGTTTTTGCCCTAGTCATTTTTCAAGTCAATTAATCAGGCTGTTACTTCATTCATTTGGGGAGGAAAGGTACCCAGGGTCAGTAGGTCTTCAAAGATGCAAATTCCGTGGTGTGTTCTCACTTCCCATTTTTCTTTTGGTATTGGTCGCCCAACTTTTATAAGCTTCCACTCTGGTTGCATTCTCCAAGTACTCCTTGTTGACACCTAGAAATACTATAATGTACATCAACCTCTTTATTGGCTCGCCTGTGTTACGCTCTCCCGATTTTCATTTCTGTAGTACAGTCCACACTAATGATCTGGTACCAGTTCTGGCGCCATTTTAAATTTACCTTTGTGTCCGCTATGGGCCCTATTGACAAAAAAAACGTATTCCCCCTCACTTATTGAAAATGCCTTCTCTCTCTGGCCAAGGAAAGGTATTAAGACAATTCATTACCTTTACGACAGTGGTGTTCTCTAGCTTTCCTGATCTGGCCTCTAAACATTGTCTTTCACTTTTTCCTCTACCTTCAGATAAGACATTTGGTTTCTTCCCAATTTTCTGGCTTTCCTGGCTTCCTCTCAGGTCTATCCATGTACTATGGGCTTGGACAAACACTCCATAAACAAAACAAAATCTTTCTGGGAGCAGGAGATGAGTGTTGAGTTCTCAAAGGAGTGGTGGAGTGAGGAAATAGATAGAGTTAGCTCAACTACATCCACGCCCATCTAGGACTTATACAGTTTAAGGTAGTTCATAAAGTTCCGTTTTCCAAGTCCAGACTGTCTGAAATGTACCCTATGGTGGTTGATGATTGTGACAGATGTCATACCTCCCTGTGTCACCTTTATCATGTTTCTTCTTCATCATGTTTACTCTTTCTTCCAGGTCTTATCTAAATTACTTCAAATCTGCCTGCTCCCCTGTCCCCTGATAGCAGTTTTTGGTGTTCCTGAGGACTTACTCTCATTCAGGGTTGGGGTAGTAACTTTTAGGATTACTTTTCAGTTACTTGATGAGTTCACAAGTTTTGGGAAGTGCCTAATTAAGACAAAATTATCAGGTAAATGGAGTTCATATCTTAACAGTGACCTATAAAACAAATAGAAAGAATAAAGAAAATATCAATCATGGTCACCAGTGAGATATGAACTCCATTTACCTGATCATTTTGTCTCAATTAGGGACTTCCCAAAACTTGTGAACTCATCAAGTAACTAAAAAGTAATCCTAAAAGTATATATGCCCAACACTGCTCATTTGACCCCAAACATGCAGACACTGTAGCTTTCACTACACTATTGGCTCAATGCAAAATTCTCCTTCACTGGAAGTCTTCCCATACACCCTCAGTCTCTCAATGGCTCAGATATTATATTCTTCCTGCAGCTAGAGAAGATTAAGTATTCTCTTCAGGGCTCCACAAATACATTTTTGAACAGGTGGTAAACCTTTATTTCTTACATTGAGGGCCTCCAGAGACTCCCAGAATAGTCCCATTTAGATGTTAGCCTAGTTTACTTTTCTAAATATCTGTTGATTTTTTCTTTTCTTTTTTTAATTTCTGTTTTTGTCCTAGGCTGGATGTGTCTGTGTTTTTTATTTGATTTGCTTTATGCTTTTGATGTGGGTTGTGTGTGGTTGGAGGGATGCTGTGGGGTATGGGGCAGGTTGGGTTTTGTTGGGGGTCATGGGGGCTGTTTGTTGGGAGGGCTGTTCTGTTCAGTTGGGGGGGGGTGGGAGTAGATGTCGGTAAATAATTCTGTGCATTTTAGTTTGTGAAATTTTTTACATTGTTTACTTAATAAAAAAATATTAAAACAACCAAACAATTTAAAGTACCAAGGGAAAATTTAGATCAGGCATAACATGCTAGGTTATTGAAGTTAAAGTTAGGGTAATGTGAGGTTATGGTTATGGTTAGGTTAAGGTAAACTGAATTTTTTTTAAATGTATGTTATATTTTCTTAGTAACAATGTAACCCAACCTCTCCTTAGTAACAATGTAACCCAACCTCTCCTTAGTAACAATGTAACACAACCTCACCTTAGTAACAATTTAACCCAACCTCTACATAGTAACAATGTAACAGAAACTCTCCTTAGTTACAATGTAAACCAACCTATCTATAGTAACAATGTACACCAACCTCCTTAGTAACAATGTAATGCATTTTCGCCTTAGTAACAATGTAACCCAAACTGTTTTTAGTAACAATATAACCCAAACTCACCTTAGTAACAGTGTAAAACAACTTGTCCGTAGGAACTCTGTAACACAACCTCACCTTAGTTTCAGTGTAAACCAACCTCCTTAGTTACAGTGTAATGCATATTGTCCTTATTAACAATGTAAGCCAACCTTTGCTTAGTAACAACGTAACCCAACCTCACCTTAGTAACAATGTAAGCCAACCTTTCCTTAGTAACAACATAACCCAACCTCACCTTAGTAACAATGTAAACCAAGTTGTCTTTAGTAACAATGTAACCGAACCTATCCTTAGTTAGAAAGTAAACCAACTTGTCCTTAGGAACAATGTAACCCAAACCTTCCTTAGTAACACAACTTGACCTTAGTAACAATGTAACCCTTCCTTTACATAGTAACAATGTATACCAACTTGTCCATAGTAACAATGTCACAGAATCTCTCCTTAGTTACAATGTAAACCAACCTCCTTAGTAACAATTTAATGCATTTTGTCCTTAGTAGCAATGTAACCCAACCTCTTATTAGTAAAAATATTACCCAAACTCTCTATGGTAACAATGTAAACCAGCTTGTCTTTATTAACAATGTAACCCAACTTCTCCAAATGAACATTGTAAAACAACTTTTCCTAAGTAATAATGTAACACAACCTCTCCTTAGTTACAATGTAACCCAACCTCTTATTAGTAAAAATATAACCCAAACTCTCTATGGTAACAATGTAAACCAGCTTGTCTTTAGTAACAATGTAACACAACCTATCCTTAGTAAGAAAGTAAACCAACTTGTCCTTAGTAACAATGTAACCCAAATTCTCAAAATGAACATTGTAAAACAACTTTTCCTAAGTAATAATGTAACACAACCTCTCCTTAGTTACAATGTAAACCAACCTCTCTATAGTGAAAATGTACACCAACCTCTTTGATAACAATGTAATGCATATTGTTCTTAGTAACAATGTAACTTAACCTCTGTTTAGTAGCCATGTAAACCAACTTGTCCTTAGTAACAATGTAACACAAGCTATCATTAGTAACAATGTACAGTGCATCTGGAAAGTATTCACATCGTTTTACTTTTTCCACATTTTGTTATGTTACACCCTTTGCTTTGGCAGCAATTACAGCCTTAAATCTTTTTGAGTATGATGCTTTAGTAAAAGCTTGGCACACCTATTTTTGGACAGGTTCTCCCATTCTTCTTTGCAGGACCTCTCAAACCTTTTAGAAGATGAACCTTTGTCACAGTCTGAGGTCCAGAGCACTCTGGAACAGGTTTTCAGCAAGGATGTCTCTGTAAATTGCTGCATTCATCATTCCCTTGATCCTGACTAGTCTCCCACTTCCTGCCGCTGACAAACATGCCCACAGCATGATGCTGCAACTACCATGCTTCACTGTAGGGATGGTATTGAGTGGTGCCTGGTTTTCTCCAGACATGATGCTTGCATTTCAGGCCATATAGTTCAATTTTTGTTTCATTTCCTTCAGGTGACTTTTGGCAAACTCCAGGTGGGCTCTCATGTGCTTTTTACTGAGGAGTGGCTTCTCTCTGGCCACTCTACCATACAAACCTAATTGGTGGAGTGCTGCAGAGTTGATTATTCTTCTGGAAGGTCCTCCTCTCCACAGAGAAACGCTGAAGCTCTTTCAGAGTGACCATCTGGGTCTTAGTCACCACCCTTCTCCCCTGATCGCTCAGTTTGGCTGGGCGGCCAGCTCTAGGAAGAGTCCTGGTGGTTCCAAACTTCTTCCATTTACAGATAATGGAGGCCACTGTGCTCATTGGGACCTTCAATGCTGCAGATATTTTTCTGTACTCTTCCCCAGATCTGTGCCTCGATACAGTCCTCTCTCTGAGGTCTACAGACAATTCCTTGGACTTCATGGCTTGGTTTGTGCTCTGACATGCACTGTTAACTGTTGGAACTTATAAAGGGAAATATGTGCCTTTCTAAATCATGTCCAATCAAGTGTATTTACCACAGGTGGACTCAAGTCAGGTTATGGAAACATCTTAAGGATGATTAGTGGAAACAGGATGCACCTGAGCTCAATTTTGAGTGTCATGGCAAAGGCTGTGAATACTTATGTACACATGCTATTTTTGCTTTTATTTTTAATAAATTTGGTAAGCTTTCAAACGCACTTCTGTCACCTTGTAATTATGGGGTATTATTTGTAGAATTTTCAGGGAAAAAATGAATTTAATCAATTTCAGAATAAGGGTGTTTCATAACAAATTTTGGAAAAAGTGACGAGCTGTGAATACTTTCCGGATGCACTGTACGTTGTTACTAATGATAGGTTGGGTTACATTGTTAACAACAATGCCATCAATTGTGAGACTGAAGGTGCCAGCTTCAGCTAGCATAGATTGTCGACCTAACAGCAATAGGTCAGTTTTGTCACTGTTGAGCTTTAGGAAGTTCTGCTCCATCCAGGTTGTTGCCAGGCAAGTTTCAATTTGGGAGTAGGGTTGGTGATTGAATTGGTGCTATGGTATATCTGAGTGTCATCAGCATAGCAGTGGAAGTCCAGTTTAAAGTGACAGAGGATCTGACCAAGGAGGAAGATGTAAACAATAAAGAGCAGGGGACCGAGAACAGAACCCTGGGGGACACCCTGAGTAACTACAGCTTAATCAGAATTATGACCATTTAGGGAAATGTGGTGAGTATGATTTGTGAGGTCTGAGTGTATCTAAGAGAGTGCAGTTCCCTTAAACACTCAGTTTTTTTAGCCTGGTGAGGAGGAGCTGATGACTGTGTCAAAGGCAGCTGTTCAAGGGTTTTTGAAAGGAACCGGAGGTTGGAAATCAGGTGGAAGCTGCTGAAGTTGTTAGAGGTTTCTTTAAGATGGGAATGACAAAAGCATGTTTATAGTTGAAAGGGATAATGCCGCGGGAGAGAGAAAGATTTTCTATTTGAGTGATGGATAGAGAGAGTGCAGGAAGGCAGGCCTTGATGAGAGTGGCAGGGAAGGGATCCAGGGAGCAGGTAGTTTACTCCTTAGTCACAATGTAAAGCAACCTATCTATAGTACAATGTAAACCAACCTCTCCTTAGTAACTATGTAAACTAACCTCACTTTAGTAACAATGTAACCCAACCTTACCTTAGTAACAATGTAACCCAACCTCTCCTCAGTAACAATTTAACCCAACCTCTCCTTAGTAACAATGTAACCCAACCTCTCCTTAGTAACAATGAAACCCAACCTCACATTAGTAACAATGTAACCCAACCTCTCTATAGTACAATGTAAACCAACATGACTTTAGTAACAATGTAACCCAACCTCTCCTTAGTAACCATGTAAACCAACCTTTCCTTAGTAACTATGTACACCAACTTGACCTTAGTAACAATGTAACCCAACCTCTCTATAGTACAATGTAAACCAATCACTCCTTAGTAACTATGTAAACCAAAATCACCTTAGTAACAATGTAACCCAACCTCTCCATAGTAGCAATGTAAACCAACGTTTCTTTAGTAACTATGTAAACCAACTTTACCTTAGTAACAATGTAACCCAAACTCACCTTAGTAACAATGTAACCCAACCTCTCCATAGTAACAATGTAACCCAACCTCTCCATAGTAACAATGTAACCCAACCTCTCCATAGTAACAATGTAAACCAACCTCTCCTTAGTAACTATGTAAACCAACTTGTCCTTAGTAACCTGTCCTTAATAGCAATGTAACACAACCTCTCCTTAGTAACAATGTAAACCAACCTCTCCTTAGTAACAATGTAAACCAACCTCCCCTTGTTTCAATGTTAAGCATCTTGTCCTTCATAACAATGTAACTAACCTCTCTCCTTATGTAACCCAATCTCACCTTAGTAACAATGTAAACCAACCTCTACTTATTAACAAAGAGTGATTTCCCTCTCAGTCAATCAAAGACAAAACAGAAAGATAAGATGTGTTAATTTATTTTTTTGCCATCTTTTATAGGAGTGTCCTCCCTCAATCTCTCTGTCTCTCTTATCTCACATTCTGTCATACTGTATTTCTAAAGTACACACATTTATATTATGTAACATACAGTATATGTCTTTCTCTCATTTCCTTCTCAGTGACTTTCTCCAATATATACTTCAACCCGTGATTTATTATATGTACTACATATGCTGAATATTGTTTCTTGTTTCATATACTGTACATCTTTTACTTGTGCTCCATTCAATACAAACAAAAAATTCCCTCCAGAACCTTATTAGTTTCCTGAAATGTTGGTCCTTTCAGATCATTAAGGAATGTCTGAAGAGTAATTACAGTGTTGCTGTTTAAAATCAATGCTGAATTATTTATGGGGAATTACAGGTAACACCAAAGATATCCCCAAGGAAATAACCTCACCATGTCAATGCTGCTTTACCGGTCACTGGCATTATAATAAACTGAGAGGTTACATTCACTTAACAAGTTGTACTAGTGGATAATCTGTAAAAGTAGTACTATTACACTGAAAGAAATAATCCTAATTATTTGAGTTCCCAAAATGAAAAAAACCATTTGAAGAAATTCCACTCCAAACCAATGTATATATTGTATATGTTGGAGAAAGTCACTGAGAAGGACATGAGAGAAAGACATATACTGTATGTTACATGATATAAATGTGTGTACTTTAGATATACAGTATGACAGAAAGTGATATAATGGAGACAAAGAGATTGAGGGGGGACACACCTATAAAAATAAACACATCCTTATCTTTCTGTTTTGTTTTTTGCTGAATGAGAGGGAAATCACTCTTTGTTAATAAGTAGAGTTTGGTTTACATTGTTACTAATTACAATTTTGTTGACATTGTTATTAAGGAAATATGGTTACATTGTTACTAATTACAATTTTGTTTACATTGTTATTAAGGAATTATGGTTACATTGTTACTAAGGACAAGTTGTTTACATTGTTATTAAGGAAATATGGTTACATTGTTACTAAGGACAAGTTGTTTACATTATAACTAAGGTGAGATTGGGTTACATAAGGAGAGGTTAGTTACATTGTTATAAAGGACAATAAATCATTGAGAATGTATCTTTCATTGCATGTTCCACTTTGAATACTGTGTGTGAAAATTTTGCCTGTGATGTCAAACTGCTATACAAACAAGATGTTTTGTTGGATTTAGAATAAAGAGCAGTATATTTTGCAGAAAGAACAACTGACTTTATTAAGAATTTGCTTGTCCTCCTTAGCCGGTATCACAACAGAGATTTACTTGTCATGTTCTCCCTAGATACCGTAATAACATGACAGAGATTTACTTAACATGTCCTGCATAGCCAATAACACAACAGAGATTTACTTAACATGTCCTGC